>CAVNYN010288252.1:40022-56465 GCA_963692815.1 Nyctanthes arbor-tristis | reverse complement strand
GACCCGCTCCACTTTGACATGATATTGTCTACTTTGGGCCTAACTCGCACGGTTTTGCTCTTGGGCTTCTACCCCAAAAGGCCTCATGTCAGATGGAGTTCGTCTCATAGCTTATAAACTTATCTCACTTTTTCTACCCAACTGATGTGGGATTGAGGCTGTCACAATCACCCTACCTAAGGGGGCCCAACGTCCTCGTTGGCCACACTTCCGGTTGGGCTCTGCTCTGATACCATCTGTAACGACCCGCTCCACTTTGACATGATATTGTCTACTTTGGGCCTAACCCGCACGGTTTTGCTCTTGGGCTTCTACCCCAAAAGGCCTCATGTCAGATGGAGTTGGTCTCATAACTTATAAACTTATCTCACTTTCTCTACTCAACTGATGTGGGATTGAGGCTGTCACAATACACACCCTTGTTTTTACCTTTTACAAGGGTGATGCTGCAGTTGTAAATATAGTGTCGTATTTATATTCTTTGACAACAGCCACATAACTGTTGTAAATGTATTGTTGGGTATAAACTCTTTAACAACCGTTATAAAACAGTCATAAATATCACAATGTGAATAAATGTATATAATCAATTTATCTTATTACAACGCTAGTTTGACGTAGTTAATAAATGTGTCACAATAGTATTTTTCATTTTTGTAACATTAACCTGGCATAGCAACTTGCAATAAAAGACTTAATTATAAATGCCAATACATGCTGCTACAAATCATTAAACGTCAATACACGCAAAACTTCAATGCCAAATCAAATATGCTTCTAGATAACTAAGTAATCCATTCAAGTTTCAAACGAAAAATTTGCTTCAACAAGATCATAATAAAAGTTAGGACATGCGTAATCATTACTTTCCAAAATTAAAATTTGCAAACTATAAAATATCAACACAACGGAGTTTTATGTTTCTTGCAAATCACAAAGTCTTCGTCCACCGATTTCATACATTACTCCATTCAAAAAATGATCACATCTACCACTTTAGGCTCACTTCTCGAATGCCTAAAGAAGAAAAAGAAAATTGTATTTCACTTTGATAGAAACAAGAAATTCAACAAGGAAAAGAAGAAACCAAAGCCCAATCTAAAAACAAACAAGAAATACAAGATCTAGAAACAAAGAAAATAACAACAGTAAGGCACTTCAACCAAGAACTTGAAATTATTATGTACTTTTTTTACAATACAACGTATTAATGTTGCCTCTACTCTTGTCAGGCAAAAGCCTGAAAGTCTATATGGCCTTTTATATGTGTTTCCTGTAGGCTATGGATACTTTTTCGTAGTATACATTCTCACCATTGTTATCTGTTCCTTTCTCTACCATGTCATTCATAAACTCTACCATGAAACATTTAAAAAAAAAAACAAAAAACAAAGCAATATCCTCCAAAACAAATCAGTTAAGGCAAAGTTTTCAACTAGAGAGAGCCAGCTAAAACCAACAAAACAACATTTGGATCATAAAGCAGGGAACAAAGAAATTATCCTTCAAAGATGTGATTCATTAAAACCATCTTGTCACATCCAGTATAAATTTGATCTTCATTACTATGAGAGCACCAGCAATTTTATAAATCATTTTCCATTTCTTACATAGGACATCCTACACAATTTCCTCGTGACTTCAAGATGGAGAACAGATCTCCACTTACCAACACACTAAACAAAAAAGCCTGACTTCATGGAGCTTAAACTAATAGGTGGCTTCATGCTTAACAGATTAACTACGACAGCTTGTAAGCTAGATTCTAACTTCTAACTAATTTGTGCATCCTAACTTCATGCTTGTAAGCTAGATTCTAACTAACGTATTCGAACTTATTCAAATACCACCCACGTAACACAAACTAACAAATTTTGTATTAATCACTAGATTAACCTGTAGCAAGCCTAGTATTACCTCTTTACAGAATTCTTCACCACATTTTACCAGTCTCCTAGAGAGAGAATCTTTTGGATCATAAAGGGAAGAAGTTAATAAGATTGATTTCTTTATGGGACACCATGGGCTTGAAAGCAAGATCATATGTTGTAAATTCAAGGTTAAATAAAAAAGATAGCCTTAAGGTAGAGATAACTAATCAGATAACACATGGAATCACATGAGCAGCAGGAGGGAATCGAGGCTTCCCGTAATTGTTTTCTTGATCTGTACCATTAACTAGTGAGATTGAGTTTTATTCGCACATCCATATATGCATAAGTTCTTCTATATTGTCATTTAGATCAAAATTTTAAATCTATGAAGTCCACATATTCATCATCCAATTTAATTTGCTAACAAAACTGACGCATCATATCATGAAGAGAGACCTGGTAAATGCCATTGACATGTTTGGGAGTGTCAAAAGCTTTGTGAGCAGCAATCCAGCTATTGTACACATTGGACCTGCATGTGATAGATAATCTTTATTGAACCCCAAAATCTTCAACGCCATTTGAGGTGGCTCATCTGCTCTAACACTATTTTCATCAGCCAAACTAGTGTCCACGGATGAGAAATCAAATGGTATTAACACAAGTATTGATAGCTACAACAACATGATGCATTTTGCCTCCCTCTCTCCGGAACTTTCTTGCCTTGATGATGTTGCAGCATTTTTCTCATGACATATATTCAAACGAGAGAATGCAATTTCTAAATCAGAAACCTGATGGGGAAAGAACTTGATGACAGACTTATAGCCACAAACAGTTACCAAGGAATAAATAACGATGCATAAGGCTTTATAACTTCTAGAATTTCCTCTGGAACTACCATTAGTTCAGTAGTTCTCGAGCGGACAATTGACAAGATCGTGAAACTATGCTCTCGAGATAGGGCTCTAACAGCTGACCTTGCCCCTGACACTTGTCCGTCTGAATATAGAACTTCTAAGAATGCATGCCTAACCCCAGAAAGCATGTCAACGGTGAAAAGAAATAAATTATCTTGGTGAAAACAGATATTGACATATTAATATAAGCAGCTATTTATCAGCATTCTGCCATAATTGCAACCTACCATCGAAAACAATTACATGTGGAACTACAATTAACTAGAACAATTAAAACTCTGTAATACATATTAAGTAATTATAGCTAAGCAGAAAACTAAAGTTGGACCAACGCAAGCTTGATTTCTCGGCTTTATATATATCTTCGAAGCGTCCAAGATTCAGAAATAACTATTATCATAATATTCTATTGATATTCATAGTTTATTATCTATTCTCAAAAACAAAAGAGACGGATAGAAAAGACAAGGACTAAAAATGACATCTTTTCTGAAGAAATCTTATCCCTTGATTTATTAAACAACTAAAAAGTTTTCCTAGTAACTGCACACTAATTCCGTTCAAAATCCAGTTTCTGAAAGTACTAAAATTTAAATCCTTTGCCTATGAAATCTACAATCTGCAGAGTTATCACTGATATAGCTTGAGGCTTCAAAAGGAGCTCTATGATTTAATAGAAACTACTCATCAAAGTCAAGTAAAATCCGGCATAATCTTTTGGAAATTTTATAATTCTTCACTGCATTTTACCAGTCTCCTAGTGAAAGAATCTCAAAATAACATAAATTCATTCACTAATAAAGCAAGCATCTAATAACATTAAAATATATACTTATTGGTCAAAGTTCTATTTTTTAGTTTTTGATGCCATGGGAAGGGAAAAAAAGCCATCTGATACAAGAAAACTTTAATGTTTTTCTTTTTCCTTTTGCTTTCCTTTTTTTTTTTTTTTGGGAACATCATATACACTGTTCACTTATGCAAAAAGGAACCAGCTATTAGTATACTTCACCATGAACAATGCTACCACCATTAATCAGTCATGATAGTGCAGTAAAATAAAATGGGTAAAAATCATTTAAAAAGTAGCATAATCAATAAGGTTCTGCTTCAATTGCATAAACAAAAGAAAGAGTTAGGATGAAATTTTTAAAGCAAAAAAAAGAGAGGAGGTAGACACGTCTCTTATAGAAGCTGGGATTGCAGTACTCCAATGCTTTGAATCTGAAATAGGTAGGGTTTTCCTGTACAGCTGAGAAGTGTGGACTGATTTGAGAAGAAATTATGCAACAATTAGCTTCTCACCTTCAACCCGTCAAGTGGAGTGGCAGTAGTTAGGGCGGAAGGAGATATGGCTTGATATTAAACCGAAAAAAAATATATATATCGAAAGAATTCGAAAGGGCAACCTATGAATTCCTAAGAGCAGCCTACGGATTCACAGAAAGTCACCTATATTTGAGTGATGATTTGGACAATTGGAGCTCAATGGATGGTTCGTGACCGGAGAGAAGCACACCAGTGAGAGAAAATATTCTAACGTTCAACATGATTGCGATTAGGGTGACAGGTGATTACGGGTAGAGAAGAAGAAACTGATGAACACGTAGAGATTTGGGTGATTAGGGCAAAGGAGAAAATCTTTGGGTTTTGATTTTGGGCAAAATTTTTTAGTGGGATGGTATTAGTTATTACGCTTTCCCTGGGCTATTTGGGAGAAGGAATTTTTTTTTCCATCTTATTTATTATTGGTCTTTAAAGAAGTGCCAAAACGGGCAGGCCGGGCCGGGAGATCGGAAGAGCACACGTCTGCGGCCCAACACGGCTCGCTAGGGAAAAAAGCCTGTACATTCAGGCTTCTCGGTCCGGGCTGAATCGGCCTAGATATTTTTGTGTAACCCATGTGGGACGGTCTATGTGGGCCACGGGTTGACCCTACCCATGTGGGCCACTCTTTTCTTTTTTTGGGTTATATTTTACATTTAAATTTTAAAATAAATAAATTACAATTGAAATACTTTAATAGGAAATTTGCCACATTTTTTAAAGATATCACTAGTTTTTTAAAATTTTAAATTCTAATTAAAAAGTAAATATATGACAAGATAAAACTAAATTTTTTAATAAGCTTCAAATATTCTATTACATAAAAAACTTTAAAAAAATAACCATTATACTCATTAAATTTTTAACTCTAAAAATAAAAGATTTAAAAATATTAAAAAACATTTAAAAAAAAAAAGAAAGAAAACATCCACCCCACCCTCTCGCAAGAGGGATGCCGAAGCCATTTTCAATAGCCTGCCAGAAATGGCAGCACTTTTGGAGGGTAAATCCTCTCCCATTTTGCTACCGGAAATGGAGAGATTCAACCTCCTAATAGGGAATCAGCTCTTTGCTGCCATTTCTAGTAGCACATGGGGGAGACTCCCCCCTTTGGCTGCCATACTACGAATGACAGCCAAATGGAGGGAGGCTCTCTCCTGTGCTGCCACAAATCTGGCAGCACAGGGAGAGACTCTCCTTCTTTTGGCTACCCTGCTTTTGGCTGGCAGTACAGCTAAAGGGGGTGTCTCCCCACCACTTTTTTTTTTTAAACAGTAAAATATTTATTTTTTTTATATTTTACCATAATCTCCCAACTTAATAGAAGAAATTGATGGTTTCCGTCACGGGGACGTCGGGTGTAACGATATTGCAAGGTTGAGGATACTAAGAAGGAAAATTAAATGTTAGAGACGTGATCGATAATTACTTGAAAGGTTGGAGACGTTCGGTATAATTAATCCTTAAATATTTAATTTTAATATTAAAAAGTTAAGGGGTATAACAGTTATTTTTTTAAAAAGTTAAGGGAATAATGACCAAAAGGACCTATCCTGACATTTATGAAAGGTTGAGAAGCCAGGAGAGTGAAAAAATTGGAGAGCTAGCTAATTCTGAACTCAAATGTTAGCGATCTTTTGTGAAATTAACCCTTTTATTTACCGGAAAGGGAATAACCATTGTCAATAATTAGATCAATTGATGCGGATAAAGTAATCACCGTCGGTTATACTCTTTTGGGTGTAAATACAACAAGTATTTTGATCACAGTTTAAAAGTCGTGGGCAAGACTTTTAATTACGGTTTTTCCTTCCGTCAGAAATACTTCATGGTAAAAAGCTAACTTTCCCCTAATGTACAATACGAAAACAAATATGAATGGTTTTCTTAAGGGTAATTGGCGCAAAAGGTCCTTATGTTTAGATATTATTGTGCAAATGGTCCCTACCTTTGAGTTTTTGGCAATTCCGTCCCCACCTTCATATTTCTTTTGCACAATCCATCCTTCATATTGTTTGTCTCTAATTTCCTCCATTTTTAAAAGGGCATTTTTGTCAATCAATGATAAAAATTTATAAAAAAATCAAATAAGGTTCTAAATTCAATTTACAATACTGAAAAAATAGTTATTTTTAATATTTACGATAATGCAAATTATTTTAATTAGTTTTCAACAATATTTATTATTTTGGGAATTCATTTGTAATTTTTCTTTTTAAAATTTTAAATTGTATTTGAAGAAAAATGCCTTTTTGAAAATGGAGAATATTGATGACAAATTGATAAAAGAATGAATTGTGCAAAAGAAATATGAAGGTGGGGATGAGATTGCCAAAAAATCAAATGTAAGGACCATTTCCACAATAAAGTCCAAAGGTAAGGACCTTTTGCAGCAATTACCCGTTTTATGAACGTATTGGAATCCGTTACATCAATAATATATTGCTTTCTCTACATATTTTTTCCCGTCCAACATTGTTATTTATTTATTTAGAATAAAAATCATCTTACTTCATTTCATCCAAAAGAAAATGTACAAGGAAGTCAGGAGGTTTATCCCTCCAAACATAATAAGCACAATTTGAGAGTCCGAATTGTGCAACCTTGTCTGCAATAGTGCTACTCCGTCTAACAAAATCACAAGTTGGAAGAGAAAACTCCTCCATAAGATTTCTAATACGATGGATGATTGCCCCTTCCTCACTTCTGTCTTGTGGATGTCGAATGACTTCCATTGCCAAGTTACAATTAGATTCAAGGCTTCATAGTTGGATACCCTCTTCAATAGCAATTTGCAAATGAATTAAAATGGCCATGCAGTCACCTAAGAAAAGTCCAATTTACCTTGAAAAACACATGAATGTGCAAGAACATACCAATTGTAAAGTATGGACCACCATACCAATTGTAAAGTAGTGGGTTCCAGCTTTGACAGCCGCATCTACATTCATCTCGAGAGTTCTAGCCTAAGGTTTTTTCCACCTATCACGTCGGGATCGAACAGAAGAATCCTCAACACTTTCATGGTCAAGCTGGAAATTATTTATTTTTCTAAAAACATCAAGAAACGCACATGCACTGTATAAAATCTGTTCAGCACGTAGCTGAGAATCCCCAAAGATTATTGAATTTCTAACAGCCCAACATTTCCATGAAAGGACACAGAATAACTCCATATTACACAAATCCAAAACCTTCCACACCTCTAAAAAAATATGGCCTGCGGATTCAGCTTCTTTCCCCTTGAGGAACTTGAAAAAACAACTTCTATCCCAGACCTCACAAACTTCCTCAAAGAAGAACAAAGCATGGCTAATTGACTCAACATCTATGCCATATTGCTGACAAAAGAAAGAGGGAAATAGACTTGACATGGTAGGCAAAATATCCAGCATTACCCTCCTGATAAAGATTTTGATTTTACTAGGCATTTTCAAATGCTACATACATTTCTACCATTTTAAAAAAAGATTTGCACATACTTGTGTATGCTCATTAAAAGATAAAGCAAGGTGACAGCCATGCTTTACCGTATATTTTCCCTATTTCTCAAAATGCCAGATAAGGATATCAGGAGATTGGAGTAGCCACCAGGTAGAGTTGAGATAGCTTCACAATCTAGGGGAAGAAACCTTTGATTAATGAAAGACCAGTTCCAAGAACCATTCGTTAAAAAAAGATCAGCCATAGTTTAGAGAAAATCACCATTGGATGGGGTAATAGGAAGGAAAGAAAAGGGCCGAGGAATCTATGAGGATGAGAAAACACTAATTCATCTTCCATTTCCAACTCGCCATCATAGCCCTTTCAACAAAAGATCTCGTCCCCAAATTAAGCTACACCATAAGTAGGAGCTACCAACTTTGGCTTCTACATGGGAAAGAGACCAATGTAGGTTATACTTCTATTTTAAAATATGGGTAACAAGAGAATTAGGATTCACTATCAGCCTCTAGACTTGTTTAGCTAATATAGCTTGATTAAAGGACGTAAATTTTAGAAAACTCATCCCGCCAAACAATTTGGAGCGACACATAGACTCCTATTTTCTCCAATGATATTTATTTTTCCCTTCCTCACTTTCCCACTAAAAAGAAGCCGCCAGTCATGATAATTCATCACATAAATCTTGAGAAATTCAAAAGACAGACATTGCATAGCTAGGAATGGCTTGAACCACTGATTTTGTCAAAATCTCACGACCTCCAATTGAGAACAATTTCCTTATCCAAGATTTCAATTTCTTCCAGACTCGTCCTCAAATGCCTTCAAGTACAAACCTTTTACTCCGACTAATAACTGAGGATAGACCTAGATATTTTATATGAACACGAGCTAATTCCATTCCAAAACAATTTAGAATCTGGCACCAATCTTTCTAGCTAGTATTTGGGCTAGAAGACAGACGATTTCTGCAAATTTATTTTCTATCCTAAGGTCTCCTCGTAGCACTCCAACAAATACTTAAGGTTGTAACATTCCTCCATAGTTGCCCTGCAAAAAATAAGACTATCATCCGTAAAAAATAAATGTGAAACTTTGGGACTAGATCGAGAACAGTGGAAACCTGTGATTTGTTTATTAAGCTCCACCATCTGAATGAGACGCGAGAGACTCTCTACACAAATGATGAAAAGATATGGGGATAAGGGACAACCCTGTCTAAGACCTCGACTTGGAAAGAGAAAACCATGAGCTTTTCCATTAATAACAAAAGAAAAAGTGCAGGTATAGATACAACCTTTTATACAATTTATCTATCGAGACGAGAAGCCCATTTGAGACATCACTTACAGCATAACGGTCATTCAACTCGATCATACGCTTTCATCATATCCAACTTTATAGCCAAGAAACCCGTCTTACCAAACGTTCTTATATTATGGAATGTAAAAGCTCAAAAACAGCAATGATATTGTCCGAAATATGGTGTCCCGGTATGAAAGCACTTTGAAAAGGAGATATAACCTTGTCAATCACTTGTTTAAGTCTATTTGCCAGGGTCTTTAAAATATTTTTATAAACGACATTGCAAAGACTGATAGGCCGGAACTCAGTAATTGATCTTAGATGTTTTACCTTTGGAATCAAAACTATATTAGTGTGATTTACTGATTCCAAGGAGCCATCTTCATTTAAAAACTTTAAACAATACTTGATAACAGACTTGCCAATCTTGTCCCAGTTTTCTTGAAAGAAAATAGCCTGAAAACAATCAGGTCCTAGTGTTTTAAAAGGAGCCAGGCTAAACACGGCTGCTTTGACCTTCTTATCAGTAAATGCCCTTCTAATAATCGACATGAGTTGCTGGAAAGAGAAAGGGCCGCTACCACGTCTAATCTCTCGATACCACTGAAGGTTGGGATTTGAAGATTTGAAAAGGTTTGAGAAAAAATCAATGACTATATTCTCCACCTCTTTAGGAGAGTCACACAATTCTCTACCTTATTCAGCAGTCATTGAACCTCATTGTTCCGCTTTCAACTCTGTGTTTTATGATGGAAATACTGAGTATTTTGATCCCCCAACTTTAGCTAATCTACTCGAGCATGTTGAGCTCAATAAAATTCATCCACCTCATACAAGTTAGCTAATTCTCTTTCCAATTCTAAAATCTTAACTCTTTTCGAGTGATCACTCAAGAGAATAAAGAATTCCAAGTTTATATTTACATTCCCAAATACGTTATGGTATATGGCTAATATTTTTCTTTTTCCAAATTACTAATTTAGAGGCACAAGCGTGAAGTTTACCAGTCTTGGCATACTAGAACCCGATTGAGTCTTTCTTCCAAATAATCTGGCCTAGAATTAGAACTTCTTTAGGTGAATTTTAGTCCCCAAAAACCAAGATCACTCAAATGGCATATGTGGAGAGTGCTAAGAAATCCTGCCATTGCTGCCTGAGAAGCCCGCTATTCTAAAACATCTGAAAAGGACAAAATTTCATTAGAATCTCTAATAAAAGCAATTGGATGTGAATAAGTTTCTCGCAAACGTCTCATCAGCTTCTAGCTATGATCCCTTAATTGAGTTTGTAGATATCCATAAAACCAACCAACTGCCAGTTAAACTCAGCATCATTTGAAACTAGGACATCAATGTGATAATGTGAATACCTAAGAAAATCCACAATCTAGTGATCAGACCATAACAAAATTAGTCCCTCACTGCAACCTTTACTATCAACATGCAGTCTATTTTGGAAACTTAGGAACTCCATAATCCGTCTAGCTTTAAACTATAAAGTTTTGTCTCTATTATAAACGCCAGTGATGGGGAAAGGTCACGGAGTAGTGTCCTCTGTAGATTTGTCATTTCTTGAGGTCCTCCAAAACCCCGAGCATTCCAACTAAAGATCCTCATTACGCTCAGCGGGGCTGCAAAGCAGCCTCCACCTTTGAAGCTTCATTGATTGAACCATTTCCACATTCAAAACGCTTCTTTACACTTGAAATTAGATTGTCATCAGCCACTATCTTCCTCTTTAAGGCCTATCTCAACATACTTCTCGTGTTACCAAATACAGAAGTTTGTTCCTTGGTTGCTGATTTAGTTCTTCTTTTCCCTACTACCTTTGAAAACCTCAATACAGATAATTTTTCATCTTCCGATTGTTCACTGATTTTGCCCCTTTGCAAAGTATGGCTAGGTTCAGCAGTCATAGGGTCACCAAAAGCAGAAGCATGTTCTGTGGAATGTTGATTACTTTCAACTTGCTCATCTGGTGAAGAAAAAAATTTAGAATCAGGCCATTCTTCCATACCATAGCTACAACCAAAAGAGCATTATCAATATTATCACCCACATCAATTTGTTTGTCCAAGAGAGCTCCATTTGAATTGCTTTGACTCATTTGCTTCCCATTTTTTGCTTTGTCTCTAGTGCCAACTGGGGCCTTCAGATAATCCCCAAATCTATGATTCTCCTTTTTCCTTAATAAAGATGGCACATCTACATGATAGTCTTAAAATATATGTCTGACATACCCATATAAGGAACAATATTCTGGTAGCTTTTCATATTTGAGATCCTATTATGTTAAACCCTCTTCTTGACCAAGTTGTAATTTTATATACCTACGAAAAGGCTGCAATATGTTTTGTTCCACTCGAATCCTCAAGAACTTGCCCTAACACGACCCATCTTGATCACAATCAGCATATATGAATTTGCCTATATTATTTCCTAACCGTTTGGCCATATTGGTTCTAATGTGTATAAGAAGAAGGTTATATACTTGAATCCAGAAAGGCACTTCAAAGAAAAAAGGCTTGTACAGATCGGAAGAGCACACGTCTGGCGCAAAAGCTATCAGAGCTCGATTGAAGTTCCAGGGCTGCAAATTGAGGATTCTCTATTTATCTGACTTGCTACTAAATTCTAAAATGAATATATCTCTCTCCAGGAATTAAATTTGTATTGTACCTTCTGGTTTCCAAAGGCTAAGCATTGTAGCTTTGAAGGGCTCATGGTTATATTTCTACTCGCGAAGGTGAATATTATCTAGCACCAGAATTTTGTCCTCCTCTTTGTGTAAGGAAAAAGAGTCCCACATGTCTTCTATGATTTCCATGGATAATTTACTCAGAGATGACAGGAATTTCTGTAGTTAGATTGAAAGGGACTGAAGAAAATGAAGAAAGTCAGGCCCTAGCGGAGATTACCAGGGGAGAGTCTGGCTCTCGAATGCTCGAGAGAGAAAGTCTTAATTTCATTAGATATTATTATTATAATAATAATATATCTGTGCGATAATTTATAAAATATTTAATTCAGACATTTTCGAAGATGCCTTCAAATTTTCTAGGGTAAATTTCACATATCGTCTCCAATCTTTGTACTTAGAATCGCCTGGATCTCTAACTTTTTTTTAGTGCGCTAGGTCCTTAATCTTTCATAAATACACACAAAGGTCCTTCTTGATGGAATCCATCCAAAATTCCATTAACTCGTTAGCCAAATTACCTCAATACCCTTATCCTTTAAATTTTAAAAAAGCAAAAGGAATTTAAAAATTTTAAAAATATATAAAAATAAAAATAAAAAAATAAAAAAATGAAACTAAAAGGGAGGAGGGCCCCTCTACTGCGATTTCCAGTGGAAGAAAGGGGGGAGACTCCTCCCATTTTTTCTGCCATTTCTGGTAGAAAATGAGGGGAGAAATGGCAGAAAAAATGGGTGAGGCTTCCTCCCATTTTTCTGCCATTTCTGGTAGCTTGAAGCTGCCAGAAATGGCAGTGAGAGAGGGGCCTCCCCTCTTTCAGTTTCATTGTATTTTTTCCTTTTTTTATTTTTATATATTTTTAAAATTTTTAAATTTCTTTTGCTTTTTTAAAATTTAAAGAGTATGGGTATTGAGGTAATTTAGCAAATGAATTAACGGAATTTTGGATGTATTCCATTAAGAGAGACCTTTTGTGTATATTTATGAAAGGTTGAGGACCCAAAGCGCTAAAAAAAAGTTAAGGACCTAGGCAATTTTAAGTGCAAAGTTTGGGAACGATATGTGAAATTTACCCAATTTTCTAAGAAAAGTTAGTTTTTTTTTTTCAAAATAGCTATTAGTACAAGAGGATGTACAAAATCTTGTACAAAATAGGGTGAAAAGACTAAATTGCCCATAATGAGAGAAAGCTCAATATCTCAGTCAAAAAAGTGAAGCTCGACATTGAAGACCAAAAATTGAATCACAGAAAACTAGCAGAAACCCTAAATCTATCAGCAAGAACTCAAACACTGAAATCGAAAAGGGCTTCTTTCATTCCAAAATTTCACCACCATTGATGGAAAAGAAGAAGACAGATTTTTGGCTATCGCGAAGTCTTTCCGGGCATGGAAGAGAGATCAAAGAACGGTCGATTTTCGGGTTCGAGTTACATCACGAAGTATTTCCGGGCGTAGAGCAGAGATCAAAGAAGGGACGATTTTTAGGTATAAGTTATTTCTAGGTAGTAATCCACACGATCTGCATTAATCTCGGGTATGGTTCGTTTTTTACTTTCTATAAAATTGTTAGAAATTATTGCAGTGAAAATTATACTGCAGGAATCGAAATTATTTGTTAATATTGGTTGGTAATATAATTTGTTAAATTATTGAATGGATGAAGATATCTCTTAATATATATTAAGTAGTTGCAGTGAGAACAATTTTGAAGGAAACGAAATTATTTGTTAATATAATTGGTTAAATTTTTGAATGGACAAAATTATCTGTTTGAGTTGAAAATAATGTTGAAGGAAAAGAAATTTAATTTTATGCTTTGCATACCAATATAATTTTTTGTGGAACTCTAGTTGGGGTGTGTCAATGTCACATCTGGCTATAATGCAGCCCCAATAAAAAGTGTTCTTTAAGTGGCTATTGTATGTGTTTGTGTTATTTTATAATTAGGATGATGATTTGATTTATGTTATATCAAGCTTGTTGTTGGGTGGGTTTGTGGGTTGAGAGGAATTAGATAAAGGAAACAAGTAAATGGAAGTAGTACAAAAACTCAAGGTGGGACAGTAACCTCTGGAAAATGGATCCACTGTATTCTATGTATGTATAAATTCATTGTGCACCTTGTTCATTTATTAAATTAAACTTTCTAAACTCACAAGTACATGTAGGGATATGTCTCCTTAATGTTTTTTGTTTGCCAAACAATACTATCTATCTGATGCCATGCCTTTGTCATTCATATTTTCTTTGTTGATTAGTTTGACCATGTTTTTCAACCAACATGAACGTAAGAGCTAAATTTTTCTGCTTGAGGTAAAAATGTGCTTATTATTATTATATTATTATTATTATTATTATTATTATTATTATTTGTATTCTCTATTAACCACAAAAACTAAACAACAAGTTCATTTAACTCAATATACCTAAGAAGCAAGGACACAAATAATGTCACATCAATTTAAATTCTTTATATTCAGTCTTCTATATTATTATCTTTATGTTCATTTTTTTTTAATTAACTTGCCAACAAAGGAAAGGTTGACACTTCCAAAACTATTGTTTCTAAAGCATCCATTGAGTGTCAAGAATTTATAGATATATTTAGCAGTTTACTGTGCTTCAAGAATTGATTGGAAATGTTAACTAGAATGTCACTAAACATACCTTTGTGGAGATGATGGTCTAGTGCTATGTTACTTCATAGATCTTGCTTAAGTCTTAAAAATTTTGAGTAGTTTACCTAGATGTGTCATCTGATGTAGCATATTAATTATTAGGAATATTCTATTTTGATGGATTTATTAATAATTTTGGTTCCCATAAGTTTTGCCTGTGTTTCCAAAGATTTTACAATACTCATGCTTGGGTCACTAACTCTTTTGTTTTGCATCTGGTCGAATGATTCTGAAATAATATCAAACAATCTTCTAGCTCGTGGGACCAATTCCAGCGGTGCGAAGATATCACTGAAAATGGGATTCCTATGATGATGACAAGCATGGAGAGTGAAGATGTAAATTTATATTTACCTAGTGTGTATTAAGTGTAGTTGTATGATGTCATCAGACTAAATCGGCTTATTATCTAAGTTAGGCCTTAAAGAATATGTACAATACTCCCATGAAAATATGATATAATTGCATTACAGTTTTACGTGGCACTGCTATGTACAAATGAAAACTTCAAGAATTTACTTTCAACAATTATTTTCTCTTGAACTAGAGAGTAGGGTGGAGTGCAAGGGTACAATGGAAGAAAAACCAAGTTAAAGAAAAATGGAACAATTGAAAATGATACACTACAAAAAAAGATTCTACTGTTCTATAGCATTGACTTGCAACAGGAAAATACAAATGTTACTATAAACACAACCATCTTGAACATTTCAGTCAACGGGCACGTGCATCGCAGCGTACTAGTTGCCTCTACTTGTTTTTTTCCAAGAGTCTTCCTCAATTAATTTAGCAACTCCCCGCTTGTCTTTTCTAAGAGTCTTCCTCAATTATTAATTCAGCAACTCTCTAATATATATCTGCATGACACGGAAGGGAAAAAAGAATACAACATAAAACATCATCCCCAGAAAATGAAAAATGGTTGCAAGAAATTTCATAACTTCTAAAGCCAACATCCAACCAATGCATAAAGATGATGCTAACTAAAGTACTAATAAACAGAAAAGTTAGTCAAATAGCCAACAACTGAGAGTTTCACAATATAGGATGCCAACCTATAAAAAATTCTAGTCCAGCAAAACATTATTCTCATCATATTAATAAAAATGATTCATTGCAGATGGAAATGTGAATGCAACTACAGAACAATTACTAAGAATAAACATTCAACTTCACAAGTGAAAGTTCTTAATGAACAAAATATGCGTATGTGCCTACAATGAAAGTAAAAGAGCTTAGTCTTTAAGAGCACATCAAATAACATAACTCAAAACCAGTGAAACAAGTCAAAAATCTCTAAAATAAGCATTAGGTATGATCGTGTCACATGAAGTAACTTAAAGGGGTATTCATCAACATATATAATATTTACGTATAACTATTTGTCACTTAACAAAAAGCAGAGCAACTACTTGCTTTATCAGGAAATTTTAGCAGGACAATTCATCTAAAAGATTTAAAAACATATTCAATTTACTCTGCCCACATCCAAAAATACACATGGGAATTTCGCTACTCATTATTCAAAGTTCATTTTTACAATCAAGAGTATCGATGGAAGATTTTATTCCAAACACAGCCAAATCCTTTCCTAGACACAGCTCCAAGAAACACCGTGTTACCTTTTCTAAAGTGTTATTGAGGAATATGAATGATTTAGAGGTGATTCGATATGGTCCATGTCATTCCTTTTTTCTTTTTCTTTTTTAAATCTGGGCCTTGTCAAATTAAAATGTGTTACTTTCTTTATTTCATCACTTTTCACACCTTTATTAGTAAGGTTAGTTATATTTGCAACACTATTTTTACTAATTGCCCAACGTTTTTTAGTTATTATTTTCAATCACAAATATGGGCATAACTAAAATTACTTATAAAATCAATCATTATATGTTCAATGATTTACATGAACAGTATAAAAGTGGATGGAATTTTTTGATATATCTCTATACACCACAAATAAAACTCTAAGTCATTAATTTACTTTCTCAATAACTCAAAGCTCTAAAAATAAATCAATTCAAATACGTTATTCAATGCAATTTAAAAGAAAAGGCACTAAGACCTAAGAATAAGAAAAGGCAGAAAGAAAAATAAATAATAATAATAATAATAATAATAATAATAATAATAAGAAATAAATGAATGCTGCGTTTACGTCATGAGTATTGATCACACAAAACTTGCATCCATTGAG
>CAVNYN010288252.1:27257-39802 GCA_963692815.1 Nyctanthes arbor-tristis | reverse complement strand
TTAGTAAGGTTAGTTATATTTGCAACACTATTTTTACTAATTGCCCAACGTTTTTTAGTTATTATTTTCAATCACAAATATGGGCATAACTAAAATTACTTATAAAATCAATCATTATATGTTCAATGATTTACATGAACAGTATAAAAGTGGATGGAATTTTTTGATATATCTCTATACACCACAAATAAAACTCTAAGTCATTAATTTACTTTCTCAATAACTCAAAGCTCTAAAAATAAATCAATTCAAATACGTTATTCAATGCAATTTAAAAGAAAAGGCACTAAGACCTAAGAATAAGAAAAGGCAGAAAGAAAAATAAATAATAATAATAATAATAATAATAATAATAACCTTAGTTGTCATTGCCCTATATTCTGAGTCCAATTTTCTACAGTCACAAGGTGGCTGCAGTGGCCTTAAATTAAAGAAACCTATTTTAATCATGCAATTAACTTATTAATTTGATAATTAATTCAAATTAATCTGCTTCTACATTCGTTGTCCTACTTGTTTTCCTTTTTACTCTTATTTTCCAACTAGAATTCTCACATGTGTATTGCACGGAATCTAAAAGTAATAATAACCATAGTAATTATAGTGAGACATATTTATCTGGTATGAAAAAGTGACATGTTTAGTTAACAATCATATATTAAATGATTGTGGGCTTTCAAATTCACCACTTGTATATAAATAATTAATTAATGTTTGCCAACTAACAAATATCAGTTATTCATATAATATAAATATGTCTACTTTGAATTACTCTAATAACAAACGTCAATGAATTTTTATATAAAATTTAATAAATTATTAATTCAGCCAGTTGGGTCATATATTAGCATTATGAGATATAAATTTTTATAACCATTTTATCATATTTTAAGTTATTTGTCGGTAATATTTTTTGCACCAGTTAATTCTTTTCTTTTCTTCTGTTTTTTTTATACGTTAGATATAGAGAAAGAGATGGGAACTAATATCAGTTATTTATGGCAGATAATTTTGTCTCAATATAATTACTCTAATTACAAATATCAATGAATTTTTATACAAAAATTTCATATAAATTATTAATACAGCTATTTGAGTCATATTAATATTATAAGACATAAGTTTTTATAACTATTATATTATATTTGAATTTATTTATCGGTAACACTTTTTGTACTAGTTAATTTTTTTTTATATAGTAGGTATAGGGGAGGAGAGAGGCAGATGTGTTCCAACCCAGGACTTCCTGTCTAGAATGTGAGAAATCTAATTAATGTAGCTTTTATTTGAATTACAGTACCAGTTAATTATGCATGTATAAATAAAAATTAATTGAGATGATTCAATAAAAGTAAAATATTTAAAAATTGTTGAACAACTATTACGGTGCAACTGTATTAACATTCAATCCATCTCTCAAATAAATAATCCAATTTCAAATATAGTAAGACTATATTTAAAACGACAAAATCAGCAAATTAGAATATTATAATTTTAAAAAAAATCAAATTTGATTATTGTACTACAATAATCATATAAAATTTCTTCAAAAAATCATTAAAAATTAAAATTTATAATAATGTTATAAATTTTTATAAATTTATTCATTTAGAAACGTACTATGCGTGTATTTTTGAATTATAAAGATTACTATTTGTTTTTTTTGAAATAGAACTCCCAATTAATTTCGTGTTCGATTCGATAAGCAACAGATCTCTAATTCAAATAGTTGCCTAAAGAAACTACTGTGACTTGATGATTGGATTTGAGTTAATAAAGGGAAAAGTGAATATATGATTTAATAATTAGCGTAACAATTTCCCAAATAAATAAATATAAAAAAAGAATTATATGATATCACCAGAAATGTTATAAAGCTAGAAATCTTATAGAGCTTGAAAATGAGCGAGAAAATCCATTTTTCTCTGATTTTATATATATATATATATATATAGATTTATTTTCCTTTTTATTCTTATTTTCCAACTTTTTTCCAGAAAAGCCGATTTCATGTTCATTTTCACTACTCATCTATATTCAAAAAATATAGACACAAAATCAAAGGAAAAATTTCGCACAAAACTAACCTACTTCAAATGGAGACTCAAGCCCTTCATCTTCGTTTTCCTAATTGCTGCCCAAGATGTCGATTCTGAAGTTTTTAGAACCATCAAAAAAGGAAGTTCCCGGTTCTCCACCATCACAACATTGAGCCACGTCTTCAACATCATCCATGGTTGCGATCCTTTTTAACTCATTGACAAAATCGAACAATTTTTGGGTCGAATTTGCCCAAGAATCAAACTCCCCAATTTGCTTTGGCATTCAAGAACCCTACTGGAAGAACGAGTATTTCTGTTCTGTGAAAGACCCGATGCTTCAAAATTTTGAATAGCAATGATACGTGTACTGCGATATTTTGCCCGAGAGAATACCTGAGTCGATATATCGTGATAAATTGACCACCCCAGCCCCAACCCCCCTGAAAGCCAAATTTCCCTCTCGATTCAGGAGTCAATTCCTCCCCCTCCCCAGTCGAAACCCACAACCTCCTCCCTCACTGACTCATCCGTGACCCATCTCCGGCGAAGGCGTGTGGAGAAGTTGCTGGCGAGAGAAGGAACGCCGGCTGACTGGCACTGGCAAACCCGGAGCATCGTAACTGTTTCTACAGACCCCGCGTAGGAGAACCAAATCCACCGGATCTGGCTAAAGAGAGTGAAAGAGCTAACTTGGAGACCCACATTGCCCGGATTCCCGTGGCCGGCGTCCATGGATGCAAGTAAGTGTTCGGTTTTTAATTTATTTTATATTTTTTTCCTGGCTCTGAAAATTTCTGCCGAGTGGAATCAGTTTCAAAGAGTTTCAAAGCATATTAATTGTTGTGTTTCTGGATATTAAATTTCAAAGCATATTAATTGTTGTGATTCATAGCATATTAGTTGTTGTGTTTCTTGATATTAAATTTCAAAGCATATTAATTGTTGTGATTAATAGCATATTAGCTGTTGTTTTTCTGGGTATTAATACCATGACCTGGAAATTGGGAGCCTTGTTGGCTGTTGAGCATGAGGGCATGGGGATTGATAGGAAAACTCTCTGAATTTCATGATCATTTCATAGATTTCTGTGTCTTGTAACTGTATGCATCAAGTTATATTTCTTGCATCTAAGTGGAGGAAAATTAGCTGAGAGGACATTTTTCTTTCTCTATTCATACTAGTCTTACTCTTCTCAGCTTCATCCATGTTAGAGGAATTGTGATCTAGAGATCAAGTAGATGGGACTATCAGTTAGTTAGAAGATTGATGCCAAATAAATGTAGATGTAATGGTTTATAATTTGCACATTTTAAGCATTTTGTTTTTCTAAATATAAGTGATGGTCTCTTTGCTTTAAAGATTTAATTGCTATAAATCTCCTGGTGTATATAGAGTAATAAAAACAACTTATTCATTAAATGGATTCTATATATTCGACCCAATGTACACCAAAAGCAAGGGTCAATATTGCTGTTGTCTGATCTGACCTAGTTGCTTCTTTGCAATTAGGATTAGGTTACTTTCAATGGCTTTGTTGAGAGAATTATGTTAATTGCTGAGCTAAATGGCCGCAGCAAGTTCTTATTAATTTTATGTTAAGAAAAAAAGGTTAATGTAAAAGAAGATGCCTAAACACAAACTTTTTGTGTTAAATCTTTGTATTTAACTAAGCAGAGGATGGGAGAAATGTGAAACTAGAACAAAAATTCTAACATCTGGATATGGAAATGCCTCAAAATTTGATTCTTAATTAATATATGTGTGTGTGTTGCAGAAATTTTTAGGGTTATCAAGATATTGTAGTGTTTATATCATATATATGATCATGTAAAAGGATTCAATTGAGGAAGCACAGAATACTAATGACAACATTTAGCATCGAGGGAGATCAGTGAAATTCAGAACATGGATTGTTAATTAATTTTGGAAATGAAAGTAGTTTGAGAAACAAAAGGGTAACATAAAAGCTGACTTCCATTTCTTAATAACATATGTTTCACTGAAATGTGAAAAGACAAAACCTAAAATATTTCTGGATTCATATTTCAATTAATGAATGAACTGAAGATTTTTTGCTCTTCAATCTTTTTAGTACATATTGTATATATTTACTTTAGTTGATGGATTTCATATCTTGATAAATGAAAAAAATGAGATTTTTTTTTGGTGCTTCTGGCTCTTTTATCTTCAATAAATTTTTTGTTTGTACTTTATGGATTATTTGTCTGATGGAACGTTTAAGGAGATTTCCTTTAATTTTTAGTGTTTTTGCATCAACAAAATGAAATTATCTTCTTTTGCTGGTATATATAGGCAGTGGTTTTTATCATGAATTGAGTTACATGGTAACAGGTTATCAAACAAATCATGGTCATGAAGTTTTAGAACCAGAGCACGGTCATTCTTGTGAGCCAATCATTAATGACCCTATGATTGCTGGTGATGGAGTTGGTGAAAGTGGGCAGAGAGTACAGAAGAAGAAAATGTAGGCACTATTTTCACAGAAGAAGGTGAGCCTAAGGGGCCGGAGGTTGGGATGAAATTTGAATGTCCTAGAGAGATGTATGAATTTTACAAAGGCTATGCATATTACATGGGCTTCCCAGTAAAAAAGAGAAGTAGCAAAAAATGTAGCGATGGTGTACTCTGGAATGTGACGTATACATGCAGTAGAGAAGGTAACAGGCAGAGCAAGTCAAGTAATGCATTAAGGCCCCGTCCAACCACACAAACAGATTGCATGGCCAGGGTCACTGGTTCTGTAAGATCGGAAGAGCGTCGTGGCAGATTACAAAGGTGGATCTCGAGCACAACCATCCGATCAGCCCTTCAAAGTCTCGTCTGCTTCGGTGCAATCACCAACTAGGACAAAATGTTAAAAGGAGGCTTTTGGTGAATGACACCACTGGGATTACAGTCGGTAAAACCTTTGGCTCAGCTGTAACAGAGGCAGGAGGTTATGAGAATATGACCTTCATGGAGAGAGACTGTAGAAACTATGTTGATAAGATGAGGAGGCAGATCGGAAGAGCACAGAAGCTGGGTGAGGGCGATGCTGCGTCTATTCATGCCTACTTCACTAAAATGATGAAACAATGTCCTGGATTTTATTTTTCAGTCGATCTGGACGAGGAGGGACAGTTGCGGAATATATTCTGGGCAGATAAGAGATGCAGGCTTGCGTACAAGGAGTTTAGCGATGTTATAACTTTTGATACAACTTATTGCGTCAATGAGTATGGCATGACGTTTGCTCCATTTGTTGGTGTTAACCATCATGGCCACTCTACCTTGTTTGGTTGTGCTCTTTTATCTGCGGAGGATATGGAAAACTTTGTGTGGTCATTTCAGACATAGCTTGACTGTATGGATGATGAAGCCCCGTTGGGAATTGTGACGGATCAGGACCAGGCAATGCAAAAGGCAATTGCAATAGTTTTTCCAAACACGAAGCATAGATGGTGTTTGTGGCACATAATGAAAAAGCTGCCCGAAAAGTTTGGGTATCACAGTGAGAAGGAGGCTGTTTTCACTGCTATCCATGAAGTGGTGTACGAATCGCAGAGCCCTACATAGTTTGAGGAAAAATGGGCTGAAATACTTGAAAATTACAACTTGAAAGAGCATAGTTGGTTGGCTGACCTTTACGAGGCCCGTGAGCGTTGGGTTCCATGTCTGTTGAGGCCATTTTTCTGGGCAGGGATGCAAACTAGGCAGCGGAGTAAGAGTATGAATGCTTTTTTCGACGAGTATGTTAACTCTAAGACCACGTTGACCCGATTTGTCGGGCAATATGAGAGGGTACTCAGAGCAAAGGTCGAGAAGGAATTTCAGGCAGATTGTTAGTCATTCTCAGTACAGGCGCCATGTGTCACTATATATGAAATGGAAAAACAATTTCAGTCGGTTTACACATTAAGTCTCTTTCGGGAGTTCCAGTCAGAGCTAGTCAGAAAGATGTACTGTGACTTGTTATCCAGTTAAGTTGGAGAGACGGGAACCACGTATCAGGTGCGTGATACAGTGAAACTCCCAAGAGGAGGCATAAAGAAGATGCTTGTGCGTGTATTATTCCGGAGTAGTGATCTTCACGTTGAGTGTAGTTGCCATTTGTTCAAATTCAGAGGAATACTTTGCCGACATGCCATTGCGGTTTTAGTGTGCAATGAAGTTGATTCCATACCAGAGATATACATAGTTAAAAGATGGAGAAAATATTTTAAACACATGTATGCGAGGGTAAAGGTCAGTTACGACGGGTTACCAGCCACACCAGGCCAGGAGAGATATGAAGAATTATGCCTGGAGTTCTCAAAACTAGCTGATTTGGCAGGTGATGACGAGGCTGATTGTCACGATATCAAAAAGTGGACATCATCTAGGACGGTTGAAATGCGCAGTAGAGGCAGCCGGTCCAAGCATGCAAGTAATCTTGTTGGCCAGGATGCGAGTCACGAAGAGATAGATACTGCCATTGGGCCTAAGATCAAGGATTCGAGACATATCCGGACGAAAGGCGCTCCAAGAAAAGTGAGGAAAAAGGGACCACTAGAGAGGGATTCCAAGAAAGCAAAGGTATATTCTATCTACCTCTCACTCTTGTAAACAAACATCCATTTGATTTTTGGCCAGCTTTTGATCTATTGATTTATAGGGCCCAGCTAAGTCAAAGAAATCTCACCCCGTGGATCAAGAGATGTCTACAGATTGGACTAGTTTAGACCAACCAACTGAAAAACAGCAACAAGAAACTTTTATTCCGATGCTACCTATAGACCTTGTAATTGGGGATGTTTATAAATATTGTATTTACTTTTATAAACAAATTATTTTTAAATTTTTCCTTTAGCTAACAGTTTTTCCTCGTTGACTGATTTTATGCAGCAAACAGAATATCCAGTATGGGATGCCAAATTTGGAGTAAGGCTTATCTCGAATTACAGTTACTGTCATGGAGAAGCACCGGCACACCGGTACACAAGCAGTGATGGTGCTGACATCACAGTCGTAGGCTCATCAAACATGCCACGATTCTAGAGGTGTATTTGGTCATGGATGATAGGTTAAAGCTGGGTCGAAAATCCTCGATTTCAAGCATTGTGTATTATGGCCCCTAATGTTTGGTTTGTAATTTATGTTCGAAGATGTTTCAGACCCTAGTCATTTCCCATTAGGGTGTAATTTGACATTATCGCAAGTGATCTTTTCTCTACATTTTCTATATTATCATCTGTATTGCATGTTGTTACTGTTTTTGAGCTATTTCAAGGTTGAATGGGTGCATTTATGACATCCAAACGGGTAGGCAATGAAAGTTACTTCTCTATAACCATTGTTGCAATCACTAATCGAGTTAAACGCAATGAAGCCATCGAATCATATCGTGCTATAAACAGATCCCAATAAGAAAGCAAGCATAATGACAGATACAAGCAAGCAAAATTAAACGCAACGAGTTTATAGAAACCGTTACAAAGCAAGCATAATTACTACAAACAAACCAATAAGAAAGCAAGCATAATTACTACAAACAAACTAAAATTTAGGCCTTATTCTCGCTCTTTGTTCTTCTTGTCATATGAATTGTCAATTTTAATGTAATCTTCCCACCTTCGGCCATTGTTACACGTGCAAACATGTCAACAAGTTGGCTAACACCTTCATTTACAACTTGCCCTTCATTAGTTGCATCCCGACTTCCATTACTACTACCTTCACCATTGTCCCATTTGAAGTAATCACAATCAGTTCAGTTAAAGAAAAGCCTTCCTTTGTTTTTCCCAAATTTCATCACCAACCATCTTTGAGTGCCCATAGCACATTTAAGGCACTTCCTCTTGTATGGGCATGCATCAAATAAGTGGTCGGGACTCCTACAACTATGACAAATCCCAGTATTCGTCAACATAATCACTCCTGCGTACAAAGGCCAACATAATCACTCTTGGTTTATAGTAGGATTTGTAAAATTCTATAAAATGATTAAGTCTTCACATGTATCACAATTCAAATGTCCATCAACTCTCCAAACATTCACTACAACTGATCACAATCGGAATCAAGTTAAACAACCTTTAGGATTAGATATTTAATTGGCCAAATAAAACCAAAAAAACCCACTGCTAAAAACCTGGCAGCAACGACAAGATGAGATCATAATATGCATCCAAATTAGATTTAGAGTGATCAACAAGTACCAAAGGCAAAAATTAAGGATTACTATACTCGAAACTCAAATTTTCACCATATAAAAAGATACATATAGTGTACAGAATGCAGAGAGAAGCTGAAGAAGAATTATTTCTCCTACCATTTCAGGTATTATTTAAAGATTCAATCTCTTGCAAGGCAATGTTATTTACTAGCATAACAAAACAAAATGGCGTACCATTTTAAAAGCAATAAAAAGTAAAACTAGTTTTTAGCCCATTAACTACCAAAAAATTGAAACAATAAAACACGCTTTAAGATTGACAAAAACCTAAAGGGCAGAGAGGTACCTAGTTTCAAGTAGAAAAATAGAGAAGATCACCTACAAATTCTTTCATAGAAGTGAAGAACTCATTTGGTATTCACTTTTGATTCATAGCAATATGAAGACAATATTCATGGCAGAAACAATGAACATATATTCATGTGTGGTTATAATTATTGACTAATACATTATGCATAAATTGCCCCAACATGTATAGAAAGTTGAAACATCATCATATTATTGCCATGTGAATTCACAAATATTTAGTTGGACACTAAACAACAAGAAATATAACAACAGAAGATTGTGTATATACAACAAGAAGAATAATAACAAGCTTGATAGTTGGCCCCTAAGCAGCACGACGCTCTTCCGATCTGCATAATATTGCAAATCTACAGCCTAAGATTGCATATCTAACAACATTAGTTAGCCCCTAAATAGAAGAAAAATAACCTTTGTGAATTCACAGAAATTTAATTACCCAAAAAATCTCACAAAATAACATCAAGATTGCATACCTACAACATAATCATGGAAAAATAAAACCCTTTGATCTCCATATAAAAATTCATGAAAACCCCATAAAATTTTCACTTTGCTGGTCCGACTCACAGGATAATCATGCAACAAATGTTCATGGTAGCAGCAAATAGCCTCGGCAGAATTAACACAAGATAATAGAAGAAAAAGGGTCCATGGCAGCAACAAAATGGAAAAATCAGAGAAATAGCAACATCAGATTTGTACACATTTTCCATATCACACAACATAATGAAACACCAAATCTTCACTTCCACCATAAAATTAGCATCGGTTCATGGCAGCAGCAAAATGGAAAAATCAGATGAATAGCAACAGCAAATTTGTACAGATTCTTCTTATCTTACACCATAATGAAACACAAAATCTTCACTTTCAGCATAAAATTAGCATCAACAGCAAAGATTCCTAAAATAATATGAACCGAATAATGGAGCCCAGACAATACTCACCGAAATCGCTGGAAAGACCGACTGAGATGCAATAGGCTTGCCCAAACAATAATTGCTTCAGGCTTAACAACCGAGACTCGATAGCAAAATTCTGGAACGAAGCAAGCGACTTCAATTCTAATTATTTCTTACTAGACGAGTGACGAATCGCGCTGACTGGGATTGAATGGAGCTCGATTCACAAATCCCCCTTGTCCTTTGTCTTTTAGAGATGGGAAGGAATGGAGAGCGTCAGTAGTAGTGAGGAGAAGATTCAAAATGAGGGCATTGTGGGGAATTTACCGGTTCTGGCAATTTGTTAGTACACGAGATGAAGTACACCTAGCATTTTTCAATATTGAAATGTCAATTTATCGCGATATTTTGGCTACACCAGTTTCTCGCGAGAAATTACTTCTTGACCAAAGACTGCCCTTTGTAGACGGGGATGTAACTGGCCCGCTATAGGAGCGCGCTTGTTTTTTTTTTTTCTCTCTCTATGGGAGCCCAAAATATGAGGTGGCATGCTAAGGTGGACGACAGGCCACACGCCAATAAAATCCCCCATTTATGGGCCCCATATAAAAAACTTCTGTAACAGAACCCACGCCGAACCGACCCCAAACCCCCCCCCCGGGCGCTCGCCACAGAGAGAGAGAGAGAGAGAGAGAGAGAGAGAGAGAGGAACAAAAAAAAACAAAAAAAACTATGTCGTCGCCTTTCGAAGAGCTCCTCCCTCCCCCATCGTCGATCCCTCTCGCCGTGTTAGTGCCGGACCGCCGGCGAAGCAGAAGCCCGCCGGCGCTGCCTCTTGTGACGGAAAACCGGCCCCCAAATCTCTCTCTCGTTCGAAGCACAGCTCCTGCTGCGATTTCAGCCGGAGCCGAAACTAATCTAGGCCGCCGGCGAGCTCGCTGCTTCTCTCCTGGTGAATTTTCGTTCCATTTATTGTGTTCTATTGACTCAATTTCCTATTAGTTAATTTTTTGTAATTTTTTTCCTTCCTTCTGTTGCATAGAGCCGCAACCTAAACCCAACCGGCCAGCGCCGCCACATCCTCCACCAGTGGAAGCAGCGGGAGCCCAAATCTGTTTGCTAGCAGAACCCTCTCCCTTAATTTTCTTGTTAAAAATCATTAGTGACCCACTGCCTCTCTCTCTGTGTTTTCTTACCAGTTCTACAGAGAGGAAGAACAAGGGGGCGGGAGTGTAAAAAGTTAAAAACAAAATAACCATCAAAAGATATGAACTGGGCCAAAGATGCATAAATGTATAAGCATCGGAAGAGGCTTTATAAGTGTCTTTGTGGAAGAGGAGCAAGATGGTTTCCTGTAGTCAAGAACAAGAATCACTTGGCCAAAATTCAAATTTTGATGCCCCTTTACTGTGAGGAAGAATGTTTTAATGAAGATCTGGGTGGTGGGTTTGGGTTCCAGAAATTAGACATTAAGGATTTTGATGAAAGTTATAAGAAG
Organism: Nyctanthes arbor-tristis; assembly: GCA_963692815.1. NCBI lineage: Eukaryota > Viridiplantae > Streptophyta > Magnoliopsida > Lamiales > Oleaceae > Nyctanthes > Nyctanthes arbor-tristis. Next base: position 28,837 of record CAVNYN010288252.1, on the reverse strand, counting down.
CCCCTAACTTTCCTGTCTGAGCATGAGCTTTCCTGGGAAGATGATGAGGTTGTTAGCCTCTTATCTAAGGAAAAAACACAGGCCTATTTGACTTATCAAGAGATAAAATCTGATGGCTCACTAATTTTAATCAGAAAAGAAGCTATTAAGTGGATTATCAATGTGATTGCCCGCTATGGATTCACTCAAATACTGCTTGTTTAGCTTTGAATTGCTACCACAGGTTTGATGCCAGCTCTTGTTTCCAGAAGAATAAGCCATGGATCAGTCAGTTGGCAGCTGTAGCTTGTCTTTCTCTAGCTTCTAAAGTGGAGGAAGCTCAAGTGCCACTTCTACCAGTCCTTCAAGTATGTCGCTTTATTGACTCTTCTTCATTTTGGTGCATTTACATTTATTCTTTATTGAGGTTTTCTCTGTTTTTTGTGCATTTTGCATTGGAAGTGTTTGTAAAAATGCAATTGTTTGGTGCTTTTTTTGCCCCCTTCCCATTTGAATCTCTATGGTTAGATAACTCTGATATGCGTAGATAAACGCGGAGGCTTTTGTTTTGTTAATCATTTGTGTGTTGCTTTTATGTTTGCTAGGTAGAAAAATTGAAATAAGTTTTTTATGACGACTATAGCGTTTGGTGTTCATTTTTTTTGATTTGCAACTCTAAGGTATAGATAAATGTTATAGATTCTTGGCACTATTTTTTCTTTATGAATTTTTTTTTTTTTTTTTTTTCCTGTTGGGAAGGTGGGGGAATGAAAATATGTGTTTGAGTTGAAGACCATACAACGAACGCAGCTTCTCCTGTTGTCTACTCTTCAGTGGAATATGAATCCTCTGACCCCAATCTCATTCAGTGATCACATTGCAAGGAGATTTAACCTGATGACTAACCTACATTTGGAGTTTTTGATGAGATGCAAGAGCCTGATTCTCTCTATCATGACCGGTATGTTGATAAGTCGTTACAAAAAGGAAGAAAATATTCCATATCATCATTGTATAATATGGTCCATTGATTTATATATATTTGTCGATTCTGTACGCCAAGCACAGATCATAGGCTTGTTTGTTTTCTTCCGTCTGTTATTGCTGGTGCAACAATGATATACTTTTTTCGAGACATAGAGCCTAGTAATGCAATAGAATACCAAAATCAGCTTATGAGTGTACTAAGAGTCAGCAAGGTTAGCTTTTCATTCTTGACCTTTGATATATTATTATTGTTACAAATCTGAGAGCTTTATGCTAGTTTTGCCTAAGTTCTTGTGTGAACTAAACCAGGAAAGAATGGATGATTGCTATGAACTTAAGAGAATTCTTTAGGCATGGGTAGCCACCTTCATGAACTCACACTCCTAGGTATTATCTTTTGTAAGCAACGGCATTTCTTAGACTCTTTCTGCTATGTGATGGCTGGGGAATTTTTGAACAATCAACTATTTTAACTCTGTGATTCTGTATCAGAAAAAAACTCTGATTCATTTTTTTATTTATTATTATTTTTTTTTGGGGGGGGGGGGGGCGCGTGGGTTTGGGAATGGAAAGACGATTTTTGGAGACTATTTGTTTACTGTTTCTATCTTTTG
>CAVNYN010288252.1:0-27237 GCA_963692815.1 Nyctanthes arbor-tristis | reverse complement strand
CCCCCCCCCCCCCCCCCCCCCCCCCCCCCCCCCCCCCCCCCCCCCCCCCCCCCCCCCCCCCCCCCCCCCCCCCCCCCCCCCCCCCCCCCCCCCCCCCCCCCCCCCCGCGGGGGTTTGGGAATGGAAAGACGATTTTTGGAGACTATTTGTTTACTGTTTCTATCTTTTGAGTTACATCTAAACTAATATTAATTTGAACTATTTTCATAATTGATACCAGGAAAAGTTCATATGCCGGTGGAAGTTAGCGCATGAATTTTTGTCCTATCATTGCCTAATTAGTGACACTATTTATTTATGAATTATTATTTTTCTTGTATGAACAACATGGGAAAGGCACACGTTGAATGTCAATATTTTCAATATTTTCTTTATCGCCTGACATCAAAGGGTCATTAAACTAGTTTTGGATTGTTGAATGTTTAAATATTTTCGAAAGCTATTAAGATAATTCAGAAATTACCTACAGCAAGAAGCCTGCGCTGATGCCTTTGTGTTTACTAGTCAAAATTTAATAGAGCTTGACAAGGTCATTTCAATTTCCAGAAATTAAACAAGTCTAAGCGGGTATAAAATGGATAATGCAGAATCAATAGCCACTAAAAAGGCAAGTATTATTTTGCATGATGACAGTGCCCCTAATCTGTAACATAAAATGGGTAAAGAAAATTAAAAAGAAAATGAGAGAGAGGCAGATATTTAGAGGGGAAAAACACATCAATTTCCAAATATCTGATTCTGAACATATTCGTATTCATATTTGATTCCCACAACATCAATGCTAAGCCAAGAAATGGACTAAATTGAACTAATTGGAAGTGCTTGCTCCTCCTGGATTTTGAACTTCACTTAGCCTTGGTTGTTCAAGCATTTCTTGAAGCATTTTGGTTAACTGATCAGCATCAGCAACTTCAATAACACTGAGGGCATGTGTTATTTCTTCCGGCATTCATCCACATTTAATCTTCATAAACGTATCAATTTTGCTTTGAAGTTGGTTCTTGAATTCATCTCCAATTGCTTCTAGTTGACTGGGCTCTTGCTGAAAACAGCCAGAAATTTCAGCGATGGGATGGACTCAGCTGATTTGTTGATGTAAATCCCGAGTACAATTAGGTGCAAACTTTTGACATCGTCTCTTGTCCTAAAGCCCCTTACTACAGCATCAAAATTCTCCCGCCATTTATCGATCCTCGTGTCATCCATGTGGTCTTTCACCATCTGATGTAGAGTACACAACTTGGTATTAGCTTCGCTGAGCTCAGTTCCATTCCGTGCCTTAAACACTTCTAGTCGAGCAAGCCAAACCTTGTATTCAAACACGGTTGGACCAGAGGTGGTGGCTTGTTTTGCCAATCTGTAGGCCTTTTCAAGAATCTCACGCTGGTCATTAAGGCCCACATCGGAAACACAAAGATATTGGATCTGTGAATGTAGTCGGTGTACGCAATCCAGGAAGCGTCTGCGTGGATTTTCTCTATTGATGGTGATCAAATTGTCAACCATACCGAGGGCTTGCTCGTAATCTTTTTCATTAGCCAGCGACAGTGCCGCCTTCCCAATTTCAATTATGCTGCTCTTGATTTCTTCTTCGGTCTCTTCAGGTTCAGGATTTCGATTTTTTTTTTCTACCCATAGTGATATAGTATGGAGGTGAGTGAGGATGGAGGCGGGCTGCAGAGTATTGATTGAATGCATGTCTTTATATAGGAGCCATAACTAAATTGATACAACTAAATTGGCATAACTAAATTTTGTTAAACTAAATTGATACAACTGCTATAAAAAAAAATAAAACTAAATTGATACAACTAAATTGGCATAACTAAATTTGTTAACTAAGATGCTGAGGAGGAATAGAGGAGTCAGAACTAAATTTATACAACTAAATTGGCATAACTAAATTTTGTTAAACTAAATTGATACGACTAAATTGGCATAACTAAATTTGTTAACTAAGATGCTGAGGAGGAACTCATCTCTTTCCCATTTCTTTGTTTCGTGTTTTTCCCGTTTGATTCTAGATAGTTATTTTTTTTTCTAATTAATATTATGTAACTGTAATAAAACAAAATTGGTATAACCAAATTGTTATAACTAAAGATGCTTAGGAGGAACTCTACTATTTCCCATTTCTTTGTTTCGTGTTTTTGCAATTTGATTCGATAGGGAAATTTACAAAATACACCCCGTGTTAATAGTATATTTACACTTTGCATTTCGCATTTTAAGAAATTACGGTTTACACCCTATAGTTCATCTAATTTCATATTAATAAAACATACATTTTTGTTGAAAAATTAAAATAATTAAAAAATATTTATTTTGACAAAATTACCCTTTTGTAACTAACGAATCACATTTCATATATTATGTTATGCAGCGCTTTATATACAACTAGAGGTGGCACGTGCTATGCACGTGTTTGTGCTATCATTTTGTATATATTAGCACCCATTGTATCTCCCAAGTGCACCATAAAGTAAATAAATAATATTAGTTTAACAACAAATTCGATTAGGTAGCTACTTGTATAAAAGAGTGAAAAAAAAATAAAAATCAACTAAATAATTGTATATAATTTCACTTGATATTTGGTAATAAATGTTTCAAAATAGCAAGCAAAATATAGAATACAAACTCTAAAAGGGATTAGAAAAATCATATATTTATATTTAATTTTAATTTGATAAAAATGAACTCGCACTGAATTAAAACTCTGTAGATACTATTGTAATACTGAAATGAAATAATCTAGAAAGATTGAGATATATATTTGAATAAAGTTAATATATGTATAGAGAGAGAGAGAGAAAATATTTATATTAAGATTGTGAAGCAATTTTATAGAAGATATATTTATATTTTCCGCTCACTTGTTAACTTGTATTAAAGCACACATTGAAATCTTTCATTCGATACCAATATATTGCATATCTTTCAATTTTAGAACAATTGTGAAATCATCAAAAGAATGAAAAACCAAAAACATTTCTAAAATTTTGAAGAGGGTTTTTCAGTTGACATATTTATATATTGGGGTACTTTAATATGTACAAGTAGTTATACTTGCATCTTGCGTAAATCATGCCAAATTACACCAACTGTAAAAATCAGGTGAAATTTTCCATTTTATTCCAGAACTATAAAGAATGAATTACAAATAAGAATGATTAATAAATTAATGAAATAATATGTGTATATATATATATATATAGAGAGAGAGAGAGGGAAACAATAAAATTAGAAGCCATAGATTCAGCTCCTGCCATAGATTCAGCTCCTATAATCAAGCGTCAGTCACATAAATCAAATTATAAGAAACTAGTGCCGCATCCGTGCATTGCACGGGAAGACATATATTATAAAAATAGATAAGTATGAGTTCAAATTTACTTAACAGCAAAAAACCAATCCACTGAATATTTGGATGTATATTTAAAATGAATGACTTGGTCATTGTCCCATGCAATATGCTTATTCACCGATTTTTTGGGGCTTCTTCAGGCATTATTTTGTAGTCGTGTAGCCCCTTATCGATCATAATAGAGTGTGCTCTTCATCGCCCAAGCACACTGGAATTTGATAGTACCCAGAATAAACATCCATGAAACTGAGGAATTCGTGGCCCGCGGTTACGTCAATCATTTGGTCAATTCTTGGCAGAGGGAAGCTATCATTTGGGCAGGTCTTGTTCAAATATGTGAAATCAATAGAGATCCGCCAAATGCCATTGCTTTTCTTAACAAGCACATGGTTCGTCACCTACTGAGGATATAAGGCCTCCCTTATAAATTTGCCGCAAAAAAGTTTATCTACTTGCTTGGCCAAAGTTTTATATCTCTCATTGTTAAGAGGTCACCACTTTTTCTTCATGGGCTTAGCTTTGGGATCAACATTGAGCTTGTGACAGGTGTGCTTGGGGTCAATCCCTTTCATGTCTTCGTGAACCCACACGAAAGCACCCAAGTTTTGTTTATGGAACTGAGTGAGTTGGGTCTTCTTTAATTCTTTCAATTCTACACCAATTCTAAGCTCCACCTCAATTCTGGAATCATCTAGCTTGATAGACTGGAGCTCATCTCTAAGGCGAGCATGTGCCTTAGAATCCTTAATTCTAGGGTCAAGAGTGTAGAACTCTATTGATGGTGTTGCTCTTACTACATAATCCAGATGACACTCTTGAGCCACTTGTTAGTCACCTCGTACGATGACTATCCCATGATTGGATAAGAACTTCATGACATAGTGGAACATAGAGGTCACTGCTCTGAGCTCGTATAAGATTGGCTGTCCCAAGATAGCGTTGTGGTTTGAGGAAACATCAACAACTACAAAATCCGCCGTGATTCTTTTTTTACAGGGCTCGTCTCCTAACTTGAAGAAGAGTGTGATCAGACCCTTAGGCTAGACAAAATCTCTGGTAAAGCTTTGGAGTCTGGTTCTGTATGGCCTCAAATGCTTAGGGTCGATGTTCATCTGTTGGAAGGTCTTCCAATAGATTATGATCATAGAGCTTCTTTGTACTCTAAAGTCTTATGAATTTTAATCCACGACACCAGCATTGTTTTGACAAGGGCATTTGCGTGGGAATGCAGATGTGCCATAGGCATCCTCATTGCCAAAAGAGAAAGAGCTCGTTTGAGCGGTGTGAACTCGTGCTGTGAATAAGTGATAGCAATTCTAAGCTTCACTCACAAGACCTCGCCTTTGTCTTTTAGAACCCTCCATGCCATGATTTCCTCTAACAAGCATGTGGATATTTAGCTGGAGGTTGGTTCAGTAAAGCTCCAGCGTTGAGCTCTGCTTGGGAACGAATTTCTCTGTCCTGCCCTTGGTTAATATAATTTAATTAGTTTTTAAATAATTAAACTGGCATGACCAAATCAATTGGAAAAATCATGACTAATATTGGAACCAATCCAGAAAACAATCCGACGATATGAAATAATCACGGATATGGTTCAAAATAAATATTTTTCAATAATTTCCATTAAAATTTTAAATTTTTTGGAAACCCAAGGCTCGTAAGTCAAGGCCCTATTATGCATAACCGTACTCCAAACACGTTAATATAAATATACATTCTTAATTCTTTTCACTAAATTACCAATGTGGGATTTCCTTTTTACTCCCAAATAGAAACCAAACTCATACTGTGAATTTTGCATAAATATTAATGAATTACATTACATAAAATAAAATTTAAAAATCACACAAATTTAAAATTGTTTAAAAAACTGAATTCAATTATTACTATTTTTTTAAATGTAAATCCTGAATTCAAGTGGTTATTAAGATAAAATATGTAAAAGTTTCCTTTGATGTAAGGGAATTCATATAGAGAAGTTAAAATCTTGATTAAGTTATTTAAATTATCCATATCTGATATTCTCTATATAAGGTAATATATTAAGATAAGATGAAAAAAATAAATGAAAATAATAAAAAAATAAAAAACCAAATTTATATTGTGAATTTGCAGAAATGTCACATTACAAAAAAAATTTAAAAATCAAACAAATTTGGATGTGTTAAAAAAAATCAAATATAACTTTTCTTTTAAATGATTTAAGTAATCATCTATATAATTGCATGCATTATGATTATTAAGATAAAATATGTGAAAGTTTCCTTAGATGTAAGGGAACTTATATAGAAAAGTTAAGATCTTGATTTAGTTATTTAAATTATCCATTTGTAATGTTCTCTGTGTAACGTAATATATTAAGATAAAAAGATAAAAATAAATGAAAATACTAAAAAGATTAAAAAAAGAACGAATTCATATTGTGAATTTTGCATAAATGTCAATGAATTACATTATATAAAATAAAACTTAAAAATCATACAAATTTAAAGCTGTAAAAAAAATCAAATTTAATTATTATTTCTAGATATAGAAAACCGAATTCACGTGGTTATTAAGTTAAAATATGTGAAAGTTTCCTTTGATGTAAGAGAACTTATATGAAAAAACTAAGATATTGATTTAGCTATTTAAATTATTTATTTGTGTTTCTCTACAGATAGTCGTTGGAATTCTATACAGTTTGGTAAAAAATGTCTATATAATTTATCTGTATATCCTGACATTTCATCGCGATAATTCTCTACAGTTGTCTGCATATCTATATAGTTAAACTATAGATCTTGATGGTTAGATAGTATAAATCTAGACAGTTTCGTTTCTCGACAGTTAAGACACCACTGTCTGCGCGTGTAGGCCACCTGCCGGTGAATTTCGGCTCCAGATTAGTGCGGTTGGCCTCGTCTCGGCATTCTGAGCAACTTTCCCTTCTGCAATAATGCCAAATTCCTGCCCGATCATTAGAGATCTGACGACAAACCTGTGATGCAAGTCTTGATTTGGAGTTTTTTCAATAATAAAATTCTGCATTCATAGGCAATTAGCAGATGTCAAAGAAGATTTTGATGGGTTCAATTGCCTAGATTGGTGTCAGTATAAAGAGATCAAAGACGTCGTTTAAAATTAATGTTAGAATTTTTATTTGGGATCAATTGCTTGCATACGTTTAAAAAGTAGACATTTTTGAACCTGACATATTAAAAATGATCATTTTTTGTAATTTCCTCTTATTTAAAAAAATTACTAAATCAATGCTTTAGGGGCAAATTAGTCCAAAAAATAAAAAAAGTGACATATTTACACATGTTTTAAAAGTGGTTTAGTTTTGCATATGATATTTTCAAAAGAGACATTTTTTGCAGTTTCCTCTATTCCTTATTAAGTAATGTAACTTTAAAAAATTCCAACATATAGAAAAATAATTTATAAAATTTCATATTATCTATTTTTTTAAAAATAATTTAATATCTATCCATGAAAATCTAGTTTTTATTTTATTTTATTTTTTTGACAAAGGGGATGGAGGGGAGGGGATGGTAGGACTCGAACCCAGACCTCCCAGTAAGGAGTGAAGCCCTTATTTACTAGGCTATATATCTTATCTAAATGGTTCTTTAAAACAGCGTCTTTTATCACTGGGGAAATTGGCCCAATAATGATACCCAAAAAGTCCTTGTCTAACTATTGTTTGACTCTAAAAATAAGAATAAAATTAATTCAGAAACCTTTGAAAGTGCAAATGTACAAATTTACCCTCTATGTAACAAACAATTCTCTCCCAAATCAGAAGCCCTAACTCCAAAATCCAAATCAACACCAACTCCCCATCCCTCTTGCTCACAACGTTAACTCCTATCCAACGGCTCTCTCCACTCCTAAATCGACTTCTATTCTTGCAAATCTTACACACTTTTACTGAATGCATATGGAAGATCTCAGCAACTGGAGAAAGCCAACAAAATATTTGATCTGATGAAAAGAAAAAATTACAAAGCGAATTTGGTGATTTACAATGCTTTGATCGATGCGTATGGATCAAATGGTTTCCTAGCTGAAGTCGTAGAACTACTGCGATAAATGGAGCAAAATGGTTTGCAGCCAAATGTTGTCTCGATTAGTACCCTGCTGGCTGCTTGTGGCTGGTGCTGTCAAAATGTGAATATTAAGTATTGAATTTCTGGTTGAAATGATGGATCTGAAGCTTCCTTTCTCAGAGCAGGTGTATTCTTCTGCAATCTGTGCATACAGCAAAGGGGCAAGTTATCATTTCTTCTATGATCTGTGGATTTTGATCTGCTTTTAAGTATATCTGCAACCAATTCTGCTATTATGAACATTTTCATGTCAAATTTTACAACTTTTATTCTTGTATCCATTATCAAATACTCTTACGTCCAAACTGAAATATATGCTTTCTTTCTATTAATGATATCTTACATTAAACAATTTAGCAGCTGTCCATTTCTTCATTTATAATTACAACAGTGATGGTATTTATTTGTTTTGTATCTTGCTGTCATGAAAAGAATCTTCCCGTTTGGATTTCTAGAGAAGAGGGCTTTCTCCATTACTATTTATTTTATTCAGCCTTTTAACTTTTCTCTTTACTGAAGCTTCAACTATGAGACTTTCATGTTTCTATGTGATGACTGAACGCGTACATAGCTGATATGCAATGTGATACTGCAAGTGCTTAGGTCGTGCACATGTAATAGAGCGATTAGGAGTTTGATCCCAGGGAACTAGTCCTGTTTGTACTTAGGTATTTTAAGGTGGTTGCACAAATCATCGTGAACAGAAATTTGATTTGGACATTTTAGTTAGCTGATTCAAATTAAAACAAAACAAGAAAGACGAAAGCATATAAAAGTGATATTCTGGGTAGCTCTTTTTGATTTAAATTGTTGAGATCGATGCTTTCATTTATTTGTCATCTAATTATAGATCCAATTATTGTGGCCAATTAAGATGGGCAAATTATATTAAATAGAATGGATGCTAGAGATATATTCATGAAAAAACTTTAACGTTTAGCCATTTCCTCTAATAGATCGAACTCTCCAATCTAATTAATTACCTTTCTTGAGTGTCAAGTTTAGTGTAATTCATGCTCTATGTTTATGTCAATTAACACAATTGGCATTAGGTGTTGTGAGAATGATGGTTGAGAGGCAGGGTGGAGGCGGAGACAGTGTCAGTGACGTGGTGGTAGTGGGGCTGAAGTATATGGAGAAGCTTGGAGGACTTTCAGAGTAATGGGGGGTTGAGAAAGATATTTTGTTTTTAAACTACATGGGTGTAGGAAAACTTGAATATTAGGGGATAAAGCTCCCGAGTTCTTTTGCGGATGTACTAGAGATGTAAATGTTTTTAGGAATCAATAATTAAAGAATGTATTTCAGTTGCACTAGATGTAACTAATGTTTGAGATTGATGGTTGAGAATTCTTTTATCAATGTGTTTCACAAGTTATCATTTCTATTTTATATTAATGAGTGCATCTACTTCATCTAGCACAAAGATTTTGAAATTTTTAGAGAAATTTGAAAGACAGTTAGAAATGTGGATGAAGACAAAACGAGAAATAATGAGAAATAAGAGAGGGAATGAGTGGGGTTGAATGATGGAGACTTGTGTAGTACATGTGATGGTTTGATTATTAGCACAAATTATATGTGAATAGATTAGTTTGGTTGCTGATACTTACGAAGATGAAAACATAAATTTTAAATCAGGCAATGCAATCAAAACTCACAATCTGTGATGTTTGCTTAACATCTCATCTGCACCATCAAGTTTGTTTATTTTTCACAAGGTCTTGTTCTAATTTTTCTCTATCAAAGTTGTTATCAGCCTCTTTGTTATTGCCACAAATTTTTAAGCCCCCTGTCCCATTCTTCTAAGGTCTAACCCCAAAAAGTACTGCCATAGTGCCCACTCACAACCTGAAGATAGTATTCTTTTGCATCTTTATCCCAATAAGGTTGAGCAGATCTTAGCAGAGCCCTGTTCTCTTGTCCCATTCTTCTAAGGTCTAACCCCAGTAGTTTTTTATGTGTGATTTTTGTCCGAGTTCAGCACTGATTGGCATTGGGTCTCTATTGAAATGGGTTATTTTTTGAATATGAAGTAAAATCTGGTTTCCCTAGGAGTTAATTCAAAATGGACTTGAGTGTTTTCATATATATGTGAATGTCTTATGCTACTTCTATACTGACACTAGTTAATAATTATTATTGTTGGGGCATAATCAACATTAACTTAAACTATTGCAACTTGAATGATTGCATGAACTATTGCAACTTACTACTAAGGCATATTTAACACCCTATATGTGTAAAATGCCCTTTCCCCTGCCTCAAACGTAAGGATCTAGTTGGGTCAAGCTGGGAAGTCATGTGAGTGCAGTTCTGTAAAATAAAGGCCCCAAAATCTAGAAGGATCACCGTCACTGTACCTATGCTGTAATAGTGTGATATTCACGGCATGTGTCCGTTATGGCACTAACGAAGTCGAAACTTCATGAAACTTGACACTTATGATACTTGATGATACCGAGGTTGATTTATTTTTTGATTTGATTATTATGTAGGTATAATGTGCATGAAAAGATTGTTAATTTCATGCCCCCCTCCCGTCCGATGAATCTTCCTTTCCGATGCAACTTTGATCTTCCAAAATCTGTTTGGCCTCAAAATTTCATTTTCATTTGGATTTATAATGTAGTATAACTTCAAGTAGGATATGCGTTGAAAACTTCTACTCCTGTTTTTTTATTTATATTATAAATGAGGAAAAGAAATCTATTATCTGAGCTTATTTTTTTAAGTTTGCTCATTATTGTAGGATTAGTTATGCAGAAAGTTGTGGTCTAAACTTGGGAAATAATAATAATAATCAAAATGACAGTAATGCTAGTCGAGATTTATGTGGCCTAATAGATTCATTCAAGTGATCTTCTTGCCAGCTTAATTGGTTTGATCTCCCTCCTTTACAATTCATTTACAATATTTAAAAAAAAAATTGTGGTAAGAGAGACGCATTGCTAACGCGCCTGTGAAATGAAAGGCTTCAAATGCCATGAGAATGACATCACTGCACTGGTGTCGCGTTTTCATTAGACATCGTGGCTTATGTGTCAAACAACTAAACAAACGAGCTTGAAATGTTGTACTTTTTTTTCTTGCTTGGTCCTATGACAAATAAAAACTAAATGTAAATAAATATTTTATTATAACAAATCCAACACGGAAAATCATCACAACACCTTATGCTACTATAGTGCCACATTCAAGGCAAGAGTTTGTTTTGGCCTGAACCAAGTAGAATTTCAATGAAACTTGACACCCCTGACCATACAGTGTCCCCAAGGGTGAGTGTAAGCAGGATTTGTGGACATCACATGACAAGACGCTACACAATGTACTAATAAGTCGAGTTTAACACCCTATATGTTCAAATGTCCCCTCCCCTGGCTTTAACGAGTTGATTGAAGTGGGATTCAATAGGGAGGCAAAGTGAGTGCATTCCAGTAAAAAGAGAGCCCCAAAATCAAGAAGCATCGTCATCGTTGCACCTATGTCGTTATAGCGCCATATCTGCGGCATGAGTCCGTTATGGCCTTAACGAAGTCGAAACTTTGTAAACTTGACAATAGTGACCCTATCGTCTCCCATTGTGTATTTCCAACTTGTTCAATGACTATGGATGAGATGTGGACATCACGAGACAATATACGTTACAGAATGTGACGTTAAGCCAAGTTTAAGACCCTATATGTGCAAATGGCCACTACCCCGCTCAAACGAGTCTATCGAGGTTCGGTTCAGTAGAAAAGTCATGTCAGTGCATTCCGGTAAAATGAAGGCCCCAAAATCAAGAAGGATCGTCATCGCTGCACCTATATCGTTACAGCGCCATATTCGCGGTATGAGTCCATTATGACCTTAACGAAGTTGAAAATTTGTCAAATTTGACAATGGTGACCCTACCGTCTCTCATTGTGTATTTCCAGTTTGTTTAATGACTATGGATGAGCGAATGGATGAGATGTGGACATCACTTGACAGTATGCGTTACAAAATGTGACATTAAGATAAGTTCAAGACCCTATATGTGCAAATGGCCCCTACCCCCATCTCAAACGAGTCGATCGAGGTTGGGCTCACCAGAAAGCCGAAAGGCCATGTGAGCATATTCCGGTAAAAAGAGGACCCCAAAATCAAGAAGGATCGTCATCGCTACATCTATGCCGTTACATCACCATATTCACGGCGTGAGTCCGTTATGGCTTTAACGAAGTCGAAACTTTGTGAAATTTGACAATGGTCGCTCTATCGTCTCCCATTGTTATTTCCAGTTTGTTCCATGACTATAGATGAGCGAATGGATGAGATGTGGACATCGCTTGACAATATACGTTAGAGAATGTGACGTTAAGCCAAGTTTAAGACCCTATATGTGCAAATGGCCCCTACCCCAGCTCAAATGAGTCTATCGAGGTTGGGCTCAGCAGAAAGACTATGTGAGTGCGTTCTAATAAAAGGTGGGCCCCAAAATCAAGAAGGATCGTCATCGCTGCACCTATGCTGTTACAGCGCCATATTCGCGGCATGAGTTCGTTATGGCCTTCGCGAAGTCGAAACTTTGTGAAATTTGACAATGGTGACCCTACCGTCTCCCATTGTGTATTTCCAGTTTGTTCAATGACTATGGATAAGCGAATGAATGAGATGTGGACATTACTTGACAATATACATTACAGAATGTGACGTTAAGCCAAGTTTAAGGCCTTATATGTGCAAATGGCCCCTATCCCAGCTCAAACGTGTCGATCGAGGTTGGGGTCAGTAAAAAGGCCATGTGAGTGGGTTCCGATAAAAAGAGGGCCCCAAAATCAAGAAGGATTATTATCGCTGCACCTATGCTGTTACAGCTCCATATTCACAGCCTGAGTCTGTTATGGCCTTAAAGAAGTTGAAACTTTGTGAAACTTGACATTGGTGACCCCACCGTGTCAAAATGTGTTTAATGAATTTAGAAGAGCAAACAGATGACTTATAGACATCACATGACAAGACAAACTACACAACGTACTGCTAAATTATATTTAATGCCCTATACGCGTAAAATGCCCCTTCCCTGGCTTAATCACATTGTTATAAGTTGGGTCTAGTTGGAAAGTCATGTGAGTGTAACCCAGTAAAAGGAGGGCCTCAAAATCAATAAGGATCGCCATCACTGCACCTATACCATGATAGAGCTATATTCGCAGCATGAGTCCGTTATGGCTCTAACGAAGTCGAAACTTCATGAAACTTGACATTCATGACCCCACCGTGTCCACTTGTGTGTTTTTAGTGTGTTTAATGAATTTAGATGAGCTAACGGATGACTTGTGAACATCACATGACAAGACAAACTATAAGTTGACACTACTAAGTCATGTTTAACACCTTGTGTGTGCAAATGCCCCCCTCCCGGCTCAAACACACAGGTTGGGTTTCGCTGGGAAATCATGTGAGTTTAACCCAGCAAAAGAAGGGCCCCGAAATCAGAAGGATTTCCATCACTGCACCTATGCCGTGATAATGCCATATTAGCAGCATGAGTTTGTCATGGCCCTAACGAAGTTGAAATTTCATGAAACTTGACAGTCATAACCTCACCATATCCACTTGCGTGTTTCCAGTATGTTTACTGAATTTGGATGAGTGAATGATGACTTGTAGATATCACGTGACTTTATATTAATGTTGTTATGTATTGCAGATCATGGCACACATCCCTTGATCTCAACTGAAGCACCATATCATTATTACAACATTGACATTGATTTTAAAAATCAATTAAAATTATATGAAAACAAAAAATTTGTTCGATCTAACATAACGACATGAATGCCGTTATTTTACACAGATCACGGCACGTATGCCATGATCGCGATCTGACTATCATAATCCCTAGTACCACGAGAATGCAGACTCCCACTCTAAAAAGAACTGTAAGAAGTTTGACTTTCATATTTTATATTGATCTTTTCTTGTTCTTCAAAGGCTTTGGAGAGTTTTGTGGCATGCCTCAATACATAAACCTAATTGCACTTTTTTCTTTTTTTTTTTAAGTGCCATCTGTTTAGTGCTTGAAAATTTTCATAGTATATTGCAAAATCAATTCATCTTAAAAATCTCAGGACCACAAAAATCAGTAGCAGTAAACTATTGCTTAGAGGCCTGATAATAACCATAATAAAACCTTTTTTTTGCAACAACCATCTGGTTGTATATTTCCCCGAGGCAAAACATTAGCCGAATAACATGTATAAAATACTCAATAAAACATTTCCACAATCAAAAAATTATAGGGAACTCTCTAGTAAATTAATTGATAAATTAGAACAGGTGCACCTGCCAAAAAAAAAAAAAAAATCTTAGAAGACCTTAAAGACAAACTTCAGTGAGGTGACTTGAAATTTAACATCCATTACTCAGTGACAAGCATTCGAATATGATCTATAGAAGTCGAAAGCGGGTTGAGAATGCCTTGGCTTTGCAAGAACGAACACTTCGGAACTGATCCACATCAAGCCTCTTGTTTATGATCCCAACAGTGAAGTAAATACTATCAGACAGAGTCATGTCTACGCTGATTTCATCAACATCAAACCAGAAGAAGAATCTCTTAACTTGCGTGCCCTTCAGATTGGTAATCGAACCTTTTTTTAGCTTCCCCGTTATCTTGTTCTTGTAATAAACCGAGTAATCGAACTGAATGTAACATGGGTTCTCGAGATTGACCTCGAATTCGCCATTTTCCAAAAGAGTATAGGAGGTGAATGATTCAGGTAAGAGTCCACTCAGATGGCCATATCGGGGAAGGATTTCGCACAGAGTCGGTTTGGGAGTTGGCGGGGTGTTAAACGACAAAAATGAGTTGAAATTGCATAGTTTTCAGATTTATTTCTTCCATGTACCCGTGAAACTGCCTTTTTCCCTTCCCTTGTAGATGTTTTCTTCTTTTTGGGTAGAATTTTGGGTGGAATGGAGAAGTCAACGTTAGCGGTGTTAGTGGGTAGAATTTTGGGTGGAATAGAGAAGTCAACGTTAGTGGTGTTAGTAGTGGAGTTAGGTAAAAGGGTGGAGAATGTATTTTTATTTATATTTTGATTTTTTTAATTAGATACTCTATTTAAACAAAAACTTTAGATGATACCTTTTTTTTAAGTAAAAGTTTTTACTGACCTCTTTATTTAAACAAAACCCCCCTTATCACTTTGCCCCTACCCGTAGACACGCATCTATTTACCATTTTGCATTTTATAATCCCTAATAGATGACCGGCTCTGCGTGTTGTTCTAGTGGCCGCCGCTCTCTCTCTCTCTCTCTCTCTGTGGTAAGCTGGCTCCCAAACTTTCTTTTTCTTCCCGAACGATGATCTTCCGGTCTTCCTGTTTTCCTTTTGGTTTCAAATTGTGTTTCGGTTGGTTCCTTTGAAGACGTCACAATCGGGTCGGATACGTTTTGGGGAAATTCGCTTCTGGTATGTTTCTTCGATCTGCAATTTTTTAATTGTTTGCATAGATTTCCAAGGATTGAGCAGAGAGTGGTGATTTCCTCCACTTCTATGTGTATGTATTAAGTTTTGGCAATTTTCTTGAAGAACTTACAAGCCCTAATTTGATAAATTGGCCTAGACATTTTGTTGTATGTCGTGAAATTTTGCTTTGTGATTGTCTTCTTCTTTACTTATTGTAACCCAGCTTTTGAATTTTTGAAGTAAATGAAAGAAATTGTGTATAACAACTGGGGTAATTCAAAGAAGATTACGAACAGACACACTTACCATATCCTATCATGTGCACTATTTATTTAATATGAACATAAAAAATAACTAATATGTTATAACATTATCTGGCTCTTGTTTTGGATGAGAAAATTTACAAATAATCTTTAGATTTGTCAATTTAGATTAGTTAGAGCTATATTGATGACATTTACAACTTATATGATTTTGGATAATTCACTACCTTTTTCTTTTCCCCATTTTTAGAACCAGTCATACACGACGCTCTTCCGATCTCTTCCCAAAAGCAAGCCCCTAAAAAATCTAAATACTTAAACATTTATATTCCAAAAGATTAGTATTTTGGCTGTGTTTACAGAGTAAATGCTTGATGATTTGTTAAGATTCTTGGGATGTATTCATGTACATTATATTAGAGATCGGAAGAGCACACGTCTGAGTTTAATTACTTTATTAGGTGGTGTGTGAAGAGGATAAAGAGTTGCATATATAGTAATGGTGAAGAGAATTGGAGGCATATTTTTTCTGAGAAGTGGACATGAACTTTGGTTTTTGTGAATTTAAGAAGAAAGCATTTTTCAATTGTTGAACATCAAATTCTGGCCATTGATACAGCTGGAAATTTTGTATATTGGTTAAGTGTCCCCCAATTCAACTAATTGATTCTACGGTGTTTAATTTTAATTGTATATGTTATATCCTGGCTGCAAACTGAAAAATACGTGTTCAATGATCCATCTTCATCACAATGTAAGAAGAATATTCTTACATATCATGCAAGAATATTTTTGCAGTATGCCACAATGTAAGGCTGGGATTCAATTGGATGCATATCAAAAAGTGCTAAATTGTTCATGGGATTTAAGTGAAACGATTGACATTGGATGCTTTTGGTGATTATGATACCTTTTGAAGGAGCTGCATTTCAACTATCTTAAGAAGAAGAAAGTTTAAAATAACTGTTTCAGAGTAATAGAGATATTCTTCAATAAAATAAAGTCGTATTGAAATTATGGTCTGTCATGATTTAGTCTCTTATTGTATGATCATGGTTAAATCATTGCTTTGTAGTTTTTCTTGACGACTTGGACATAGCAGTAGTGCATTAGGCATTCTTTTATTTTTTAAAGCATTTGCTCTAAATTCAAACATTCACGTTCAATATGAGCTCTGGTATTTTAACTTAGCTAGAAGGTTCCTTCTTTTTCCCCCCTAAAATGCTTTCATCAGTTGTGTGACATATTTGAGCATTTTTTTTTCTTATTATTATGCTTGGGTGGGAAAAATAAATATAGAAGGATAAAGATTGAATTGCATATATCATTCATTTCTATATGTATACATATGACAATTGGAATTAATGTGATATATTAATAGAATTTCTGATTGGAAATAAGACAAGTGACATAGATTGTGTGTTTCCAATTCATAGTGGATATTATGGGTGTCGTCCAAGTGGATTTCAAAAATTTTGGATAACAAGTTTTCATGGTACTTGAAGCCATGTTATGCATCCACAAGCCCTCTTCCTACATATCCTAACATAATGAAAGAGCGGGTAGTGGGCCCCATCGTCGTTTTCCACCACCGTCGCTATTTGGTTGTTTTGTGAATTCCTATATATTTCTTTTTCCCTCTTTTCCTTTTTTCTCTGGCAGTACACGCAAGCGCCCATTCAGATAGATTTTTGACCAGCACCATACGCAACTCCCCCATCCCGCTTTCAGACATATTTTCGTACCAGCACTGTACACAACCCCTCCATCCAGCTTTCTTCTGGGTGGTTTTGGACCACAAAATTTTCAGCTCCTCTTCTCATTCTACTCTCTCTTTTGTACCTGTGCTCTTTCTCTCTGGTACATTGCTCCTCGATTAGGGTAAAAAAGCTTTGATTTTTCTCTATTTTGAGTTGGGTTGGTAAGTTATTTTTCCGATTTTATGTGTTTTTAATTATTCTTCTTAGTTTATGCTTGGTTTTATTTTAGATTCTAGGGTTTTTGTGGCAGATTTTGGACCAGTGAAATATTGAGGTCACGGTCGGGAAGAAATCGAAGAAAAAACGTGACAAGGTAGAAAACCCGAATTTTAAACGTGACAAGATAGAAAACCCGAATTTTTCTTCCTAACCCGAATATTTCTTCCTAAAATGCGTGAGTTTATTCCAGCTTAATTTATTCTTTAAAATTGCTACATATATTTTGCTTTTTTGCTCCAGTTTTTGTGATTTCATCTTATTTCTAATGCCTAGCAAAGGTGATTTTCTCTTCTCTCGAAGGTAAGTTTTTTGTATCAAACGAATGCAAACTTGCTGTTTTGATGTTTCATTGATTTTATTTTGACTTCATGGATCTTTATTCAATCAGAAAATTAATCTGTAATTGTTCTGTATTAACATATTCTATTATGGGTTAAATTTTTAAAATGAATATGTAGTTGTGAAAGCTGAAAACGAGAAATAGTTTTGGTAGAATGTTGTAGTGAACTAGAATTTAGTAATGCTGATTGTTAAAGATGCATTAGTGGTAATTTTGATGAGTATTTGATTAAGTTTTTCTTTAGTTAATGATTGGTGGTCGTAGTTGGGAAAAAACGGATAGGTTTCCATTTTCTTAAAAGGGACCTTTAGCTAAGCTCAACTTTAATCCCCATTATGAAGATATAAGAAAATGTTGTATGTAATTTTTGGTTCCACCTCTGCTGTAGAGACTTCATGATTTTTGATAAAATAGAATGGGGGTTGGATATAAACTGCATTTGGTCTATAAGCTCTGTTACTTTTCAAATTGAAACTGGAAATCGGAAATGGGATTATATCTTGGATTGCATTTTGCATTTTGTTAGCGCATTCATATTTAGACTCTAGAAAACTATAGATTTAGACAAGTTCACTGTGTAAATCATCCCAAAGTGGAAGTTATGGCAAATCAGAAAGAGAAGGATGAGAGGAGTTACTCATTTTTATATAGAAAATGGACTAGAAATTTTCTTTATCTTATGTATTCAAATCTGTAATTTCTTTTTCTATTCCTAATAAAGACCTGCCATCTTTAAGGGACTGATTTTTTTACTTCTGTTATGGCCTTCGATACAATGTGTCTTCTTGGAAAATTGAGTTCCGTGTTTTTACTTCACTCTGAATTTTGGACTAAGTTTACTTCTATTGTGAATCATGACTGTTTCTCTACTTCTGTTATGGAGGTGATTCCTGCATATTGGAATTCTGTTAGGTTAGAACATGTGATAAGCCATCAGTATTGGATTAATTTTCTTTCTTTCCCTTTCCTTTTTCATAAAAGAATTGGATATTTGAAGAGTTCTGTATTTTGTAATGCATAAAACTGTAACAAAAAGGGATTCGTTGCGAAGCTTTTCTAATTGGTCCATAAATAATGATATATTTCAGAAATTTGTCTGTCCTACTTGTAGTTTCTGTGCAATTTGATGCATATCTTGGAGTTTCCTATTCATACATAAGTTATAAAATAATAATTTTTTGCTCTTGTTTACCAGCTCTTTACTGGAAAAGCTTTTGCTATGTGATTTGATGTTGCCAAAGATGTCTAAGAATTGTTCTTGAACCTAAACAAAGCAGCTGATATAGATTAAAAGCAGTAGATATTTCCCTGTTGCATGCTTCAGATTCTCCTTCACACTATTGGTTTTTCTTCCATTGATGAGTTTCCTTTATTGTATCTACTTATCTTCAGCTGCTATAGCCTCTAAGCTAATGCAACTAAGTTTGGCTCAACTTATACAGGAAATTTATTCTACCTTTCCCTGTTTTTCACATTACCAACTTGTAATGGTAAAATGATTTCTTGAGGGTTTAGTAGATCTATTGCTTTCTATCTAATAGGAGTTTAGTATGTTCACTTTGAAGGAAGTAAGTAACATAATATTTTTTGATTTCTTGCAATAACTTGGTGCATGAAATAAAAAATTTTGCATTGAATTCTCAGTTGTTAGGGCTATATATCAAAAAAATAAGTACAAAACCTTGAAGATGAAAAGAGTAATTACTACATAAACAGAAGTGTGAACTTATATTTGTATCCAAAAATTTTCCTACAAAAATCAGTGCTATATCAGAACACTTCCGAGCACTTAATTAGACTACTTATTCAATGCTTGTAATGAAGCTATCTGGAAAAATATTGGTGGAGTTACTAGCCATAAAAGAAAAGGAATATTGCTCATAACGATTGATTTTAGACTTTAGAATCTGTGTTAAGTCTAATGTTCTGCACCGCTCTATCATTTAATATGCCTCTGGACCCGGTTTAATCAGTTTTTCCATGCCATTTACATAGATATATCTTTGCCTGCTGGTTAATAATTGCTTTAAGTTTTGTGAAATGTGATTTTGGATTAAGGATGCTTGTTTCATGTTCATCTTGGTCGAGCTATGTTGAATCTGGACCACCTCATGGTGTGCTCTCTCTATAATATGTTCATTTAATTGTGCTTATTTATGGTGCTGCTTATTTGTATAGTTCTTCTAATTGACTTGGCTATCAAATGTTATTTATGATAATGTAAACTTCAGCAAATTATAATAGTTAACTGCTTGCCTGAGTTGAAAGTTCCTTAGCTGGCTTATATTCGTTGTTAATTCAACTGTAATCAACTGTGTTAGATGCTTATGTTGGCACCTCAACTTCGAACCTAAGCACCACAACCAATTTACTGTAATAACAGAGCTTGGTTGTCTTCCTTTACTGCCAATTGTGCTTTAATTTTTTGCCCTTTTTTTAATTTCTCCCAGATTGTACGCAACTCCTTTAAAATTTTTTCATATGCTTTGTTTTTTTTTTTTTTTTTCCAATTTTTGTCGTCTTCAATCCTCATCCCTATTTTTCTGTTATTTACATCTGACTTATTGTGCTTTTTTGGTCTATTTACTTTAGATTCAATATTCTGCAAATATTTACTTAAAATTGGCTGTGGGACCCAAAAAAGTGGTGCGGTATATTAAACTCCATGATATTGTGATACGAAAAATGTTTTTATTTTGATGCCTTCCGTTTGCAAAGTCTTGCTTTGCTATGCTGCATGTTTTGAAGTTGTTTGGTATGCCTGAGGTGGATCTTGGACTTGTGACTTATCATTATTTGATGCATTTCATTATTAGCTTCGAACTTTTGGCCACTAAGGTGAACTTGGTGCTTGCTATTGTTAAATGAGAAGATAGGTAGATATTTCTATAAATTTTTTAAAGTACAATACATCAACTTCAAAAGTTGATTGAGTAATATGACCAAATATAGGATGGAAGGCCTAAAGTGATTTTGTTATTAATTTATTAACTAATATCTACATTTTTTTGTGTGAATTTGATCACCGGCATGACGGCATGAACTTAGATATTGTCACGCTATAATCTATGCAATAAGTGTTGGTGCTAAAAGCCAAAAGGATGCTTCTTTTCTTTGATCCATGTGGTTTTAACAAGAAACTAAATGATGCCAATAACAATTATGAGGAAAGTGTAATTGAAGAATATATCGGTTCAGATTCACAATCATTATGTAAGGTCAGAAACTAAAGACTCCTCTAAGTTTAATGGAGTATCTTATGTTACTATTTTTGTTTAGGTGCCAAACTGAATCTTTCATGATGTCATGAATGCACATACAATAGTAGTTTGCCATTTTGTAATGAAGGTAGTTACTGGAATTGGACTTCAAATCATGCTTTCATGAGTTGGATTTCAATTTATTATGTGATCTACTTTTTCCCCTAAATGGAATCTCTTTAATGTAATATATTTAAGTGCTTTTGTTTAGCAAACATATGAATTATTTATGAATCAATCTGTTGTTTTTACTGCTTGCACATGAGTTTCGAACGAGCCGTCATTCTTTACGTGATTCTTAACATGAGATTTCTATATTAAGCATTAAGTAAAAATCGATCTTCACTATGGTCAATAATGACGAATAATAAAAATACAACATATCTAAGTTAACAAAGTTAACATGGCACGTGCGTTCCACTAGTTTATATATAAAGGCCTGCCATGTTATGCATCCACAAGCCCCTCTTTCTACATATTTATATATAAAGGCCTGCCTAGTTTAAAATCTTTACTATGCTGTTGCAATTAATTGTGGTTTGCAGGCCGAGAGATAATGATGGACGTTGTACCCAAGGATGTGTTGATGGAGATATTACTTCGGTTACCTCCAAAATCAGTAGCCAAGTTCAAGTGTCTATCACGGAGATGGAATGAAATTATCAGTGGTTGTTTCTTTCGTGGTAGATATGCCCGACAAATAAGACATTCTAGTGGATTGCTGGCTCTAATACTAAGTGAAAAGAGATACAACAGGTCATTACCGAGAACAAGAGTAGCGGAAATTACGACTGCTGGAAGTACAACAAACATCCCAAAAGAATGTGGTCGCTTTATTTGTTCCTCCAATGGCCTTGCTCTTTGTGTTTATAATCCCTCTATCACCCAATTAATTGGGGTGGTCGCAAGTCCAAGCCACCCCCAACTTACCATGTTGTAAATATTTCAACGAAAACGTGGGTGGCGCTACCATCTCCGACCTATAACAAGGGATGCTTATCAATGGCAATCGTGTGCAAAGAAAATACAGCAGCCCAACCCCGAGTACTGGTGACAAATTTTAAAGTTGTGCAGATTATTCTTGCTAATCACCCATCAGTGTTAATTGAAACTTACTCCTCCAGCACAGGGATGTGGGCAGTATCTTATGCTCATATGCGTTTTGCTGCTACTCCTTGGCATTGGCATTGGCATTTTTACATGATGCCGGGATACGTTTCTGTTTCTTTTGTGCGGCCATTTGGTCCTCCCCTTGTGCTTAATGGTACTATTTACTGGTCAGTATCAGATGATTACATTGCCATATATGAGCCAAAAGACATTATAGACAGGCAACGGAGGAATAGTTGGCATTTGTTTGCAAAACCAGTTGGTGATAAAATGTTATATTCCTCTACTTTTACAAGATTAACTGATGGGCTACTGTGGTATGGGGGGGTAACTTGGCAGAGCACGATCAAATTTTGGATCAGTAAACGGAAGCCAGAGTGGTGGAGGAGCCCATGGAGCCTAAGGTATACGATGAATTTCGATTTCCTTAGCAGTGACTGTTCAATGACAAGTTATCAGAAGGAATGTATGAAAGATTACAATGGGTTTTATATGATAGCCTTGAGTCCGTGGAATCCGCATATTATGCTTTTTTTATTACTTGGTACAATCTTTCTTTACAACATGGAGAACGGGTTGATGGAAGGAGTTCAGTATGATGGCCCACGGGTTATTGACCCTATTGCCATACACCCTTGCTTCCAGTCACATTTATTTTCTTCCAAGAATGAGTTTGAATTTTAGTTTTTCTTTTGCCTATTTATTTATTTTTTTTACTGTTGCTTAGAACATTGTAATTCAACTTTTGGCCCCACTTTTTTACCATTTTTCCTATTTTACCCCTGTAAGGGACAACATTACTCATTTGAATCTAGACTATTTTTCCTGATTTCCTCTCCAAGCGGCCTACTATCTGACTTCTCTTCAAATTGTGTTATTTCCTGCTGTTGCTCTCGACTTTCGTTTGCCACAGGTTTTGATCGACATTAGTAATTAGCTATTTGTTTGATTGTTTTTTATTGTTTGTTTCGCACGCCTTTTAGGGGTAGGGGTTGTGTGATTCGGCCGTGTGTTTTGTATCTTTATTTTCTTTAATTCTGTTATTCTATGGAAGAATTTTAATCTCATGACGAGTTACATATATCCATATACATAAATCGGTATGTAGAAAGTTTGGAAATGTTAGAAGAAATGTCCTTCATTTTAACTGATTCCAAATGCTATCTATGAAGTCCATGTTATTGTGGTTGCTTTTACTTACTAGGTTTTGTTGTTTCATTGTCTGGGTTCTCAATGGTGAATTAGATTGCTCTGAAGCTGTTTTCTTGCATACAGGCAAAGTTGAAGTCACTAATAATTTTTTTTTTAATTTAAATTTGGGTATTGATTTAGATCCTATTGCGAAAAAGATTATGTAGTTGACAACAGATATATTTAACTTGTTGCTATACATGTAGACTCATTGGTTTCTGTCACAATTTTGTGGTTAAATAGAACTAAGCTTGGACCTTTAACACTTAGGAAATGTCAATTTGAGAATTATAGGATACTGGTTTTCAGTAACCATCTGTTTTGGAAGCCAACAACTAATTTTAATATATGTAAAAAAAAAGTAATTTTAAAACATTATGTTACTTTCTTTTTGTAAGTCGATCTTTCTATAGTTGTCCTTATGTTCTATATATGATCTCTGTGTATTTTTATGTTTATTTGTATCATTATATTTTACCCTGCGTAATTTATTTTGGTTGTGATTCCACAAGTTCTTGAGCCATTTATTTCTCTTTTAATTTAGGTGTAAAATCCTCTTTTATCCTATTCGGATCGATCAATTTCAGCAAAAAACTCTCTTCCCTTGCGCTTCTACATTACCATGTAACTTATGCTAATACGATATATTCTTTAAGTTCACTTGGCTCTTCTTCTTGCATATGAAAGAAGATGACCTAGAAAATACTTGTTCAGAGGACAAGCACAAACAAGGTGATTAGGATCATTCTTCATCCTTCTTTCTTATTTACCCGAAAACGAGTTTGAATTTTAGTTTTTCTTTTTTCCATTTTTTTAATAAGACACTTTATATTATTGCTGCTGCTGGAAGGAAATATATATAATTATTATTGAGTTTGTTACCAATCACATGGGTTTACTTGTTAGGTTAGGTTTGGTTAGACGAAACTCAAATCTGAGTTCCGAACTAATGTCATTTTTCTAGAGTCAACACGAGCTCTGTTACGGAGTTTGTGCCTGTCACTTTTCCCTACTCGTACAAAATATTGTGTCCACCATTTTTCCTTCAAATTAACTGTGTAAGCCCGTGGGCTTTATAAACTAACCATGCATGATCATATCACCATTCTTTCAATCCTTTTAAAAGATTAAAAAAAATCTGAAAATTCAATAAATTGATGCCGAAACTTATATGCGAAGGCCAACAACACAGTAAAGCTACGTGCAAGAAATCACATACATATACCGACACAATAATATAAATTAAGGACCCATTTGGTTATATTTATAAATTCAATTTATAAACGGAATTTATAATGAGTGAAAATGTGTGGTGGAGATAAAATTGAAGTTTAAAATGTGTGGCGATTATTGAGTAGTTGTCAAATCAATAATCAAATCATGGTAAGTGAATTTATAAATTACAACAATAAAGAGTACCAAACAAGCCTCTTAGTTTTATGTTAACTCAATATTCCAAAATATTCACTATGATGTGGAATAAAGCATCCAACAAGAATGTCAAAAAAATCGAGAATATTAATAAAATAGAGAATGCAATTAAAATAAGTATTGAATTTAATGAGAAAACGCTCTAAAAACAAATAGTAGTAACCATACATTTGATAACTTGCTTTGCAATCAAAATAGGCAGGTTGATACTCATAGCTAAAAAATTTTCAATACAATTTAATAATATGTATACGATTTAGCTTGAGTTGGTTTAACCAGATCGAAATTGAAAGTAATGAACATGGAGAAGATGTACAACCAGTCCTATAGTGTCTACTAGACTCTATTTTATGGAGTCTAGTGTATAGTGGTAGATGTCTATTGGACACATTGAGGGATGAGATCATCATCTTCCAATGTGTTCAATAGATACCATAAAATATTTAGATGTACAACATCAAATTAACACCTCACAAGCCTCTTTCCTTAAAAATGATCTCCGGACAGATCTATAACGGAATACACACATCGCGGGAAATTATTAGAGAAACTTACACATAGTGGGCCCTATGTATGTGAGGTTCGTACAGTTGTCCCAATAATGTCTTACTATGTGTGTATAATCCCGCCATACATTCATTGCTGCTCTTTTCCGGCCAACACAATTCTTCAATTTTATGATTAGACTAGTAGCAGTCATTCTAAGAAGAGCTAACCTATCCTTATGGAGTGAAAAAGTACCACATGGTCCCCTCTTATTGGTAGATTAGGAGGGGGGGCCCTGATCCCCCCATAACAGGGGGTCATGTGATACTTTTTCACTCCATAAGGGAGCAATTAGCTCTCTTTAAAATTTTTCAGACTAGCAGTGCTACGTGCATTGTACGTGTAAGAAATTACCATGAAATATAGTTCAAAACACACTTCATTACCTTATATTGTGTTTTATCATGAAATAAAATTCATTACACTTCATTACATTAAATTGTGTTAGTCTAAAATAACATCTAATAGTCATCTTTGATTGAAATGTGTAACTCCACACAAATACAATGATAAAAGATGCTAATAGTATTACCTTATTGTGCTATTTTATCTTACAAATATAAATTGTGCTTTTTTGATTTCGTGTTGGGATTACAATTATAAACAATTCAAAAAGCAAAGAAAAAGGACAATGTACAATTTAATAATTTAAAAAAAAAGCAGTGTACAATTTACTGTTCTATGAATGGTAACATGGATGTGAATAAACAGTGAAAACCCCTTCTCTCTTTTAATATAGTAGAGATATCAGTACCCGATAAAAGTCTTACACGACGCTCTTCCGATCTGGCATGATTTTCGAAAATGCCCCTGGATTTATTTGATTTGTTCTTGACCGCAGAATCTTCACTTACTTTTCGACTGTTCTTCTTGAAGTTCGTCAGCCACACACGCCCACTCTGTCTCTCTATCTTGGAACTCCCCTCTTTCATCGAATCGATTCCTCTTCCGATCGATTAGAGCGTTTATGTCCAGAAATTGACTGGTTAAAAGGACAGTAGTCGCAGCGAAGAGCTCTCGCGAAGGTCCTCGGTTTTAGCCACGGGTTCTTACTGCCGCTCTCTTTTTCTTTACGATTATTAATATGATAAAAGATTATAGTCTTTTGGGAGTAGAATATTTAAAAAAAAATGCATTTAAATGCACGGACCAAGTTTTTGTTTGAGAATTATAAGTATGTAACAAACAACCAAATACTTTCGAGGAAAGCGAATGGAGTAAAAATGTCAGAACATTTTTAAGGGAGTTTGGTAATCAATGACATTAACAAACATTTGGTTAGCAAGAAAGTCAAATTGAACACAAAATTAATTGAGAGTTCTATTTCAAAAAAACCATATAGTAATTTTTATGATTCGAAAACCTAAGTATAGCACGTCTCTAAACTAATAAATTTCTAAAAATCTGTAACATTAATTGTAAATTTCAATTTTTAATAATTTTTTAAGAAATTTTTATATGGTTATTGTAGTACAATAATCAGTTGATTTTTTCTTTTTTTAAATTGATTGTAAATTGATTTTTTAAAATTGTAACATTAATTGATTGTAACATTAATTGTAAATTGAATTTTTAAAATTTGTCGGTTCCATAATTAAATTATAACTTTTTGATAATTTAAGTCTTACCGTATTTAGAGTTAATTTATTTGAGAGATGAACCGAATATTGATACAGTTGCACTGTAATAGTTGCTCAATTTATTACATTTTATTTTTATTGAATCACTTTAATTAATTTTTATTTATATATGTATAATTAATTGGTGTTGTAATTCAAACAAATGCTACGACAGTTATGTTTCTTACATTCTAGACAGGAGTTCCTAGATTGAAACACATTGGCCCCTCCCCTCTACCCACTGTATCAAAAAAATGAAAAGAAATGTGTTGTGGAGATTTTGTGCTATATGAATGGATCCTATAAAATATGTAAACGTGATTGAGTTGTGCAATTTCTATTTAAAATAGAAAGTAGTTTATCAACTAGCCTTTAGACACCAACGATGTGTTGTTTATAAGCTATCAGTTGCCAATTACACATTGTTATTTTTAAAATTTTATATTTAAAGATTAGGTTATCGAACAATGATAATGTCCAAAAACTTCTAAAACACGTGTGGATCTCCCATATACGCTACATGAGAGAATCCACGGGTGAGTCCCAAACACCACATGTGGGCCTTCATCTTTGGCTCGAGAGAAGATCCCGAC
>CAVNYN010288250.1:0-34336 GCA_963692815.1 Nyctanthes arbor-tristis | reverse complement strand
TGTCATGGTGCACAAGATTGAGGGAGAAGGCACAATAGATCTCGAACTCATATGAGGTGCCTAAATACATAACAAACATAGGCTCATCCTCATAATACGCCCAAAGATCAATTTCTATTACATGCATTATCTGGCTTGCATCATGAGACATCCTCCATTCCTCGGCTTTCTTTTCAACAATTCTTCGATGTATCATCTATAAAAGAGGAGTCATGAAAAAGATGAGTATAAAAATACCCCGTGAGTAATACATCAATTTGGTTTATTGAAAGTTAATAAAAATGTTTCATGCTTCAATCTTAAGAACTTTAAGATGCACAAATCCTTTTGATCACAATATAGGGCCCCAAATACTAGAAATCCTACTACCCATGGCGCCTCGTTGCCTTTCAAATACCAATGGCAACACAATTGATTCACAACAATTTCCGGTTTGCTTTTACCGGATTTCCAAACTTTCAATCCATAACGATTAACATGGATCAAATCAAAGCAAACAATACAAATTGGGTAGAGGAGCTCTAGCACTTCTTATGCAAGAAATCATTTTAACAATAATCAAAACACATACCTTTTCTTGAAACTTATGCATGCAAACAAACCAAAGAAATGGATTACTCACCTTGCTTGTTTGAATCTTTTAAATGGAGACTTGACAAACAATGACAAAACACCCTCAAATCCTTGGTAAATCTAAGCAAAGTAACCCTTAAAATGTGGATTCTATATGTGTATGAGCTAAGCCTTGTTTGGAGAGACAAAATAGAGCTTTTGGAAAGTCTTTTGTGAGTTTCCAAAGCCATGCACCATTTATGGACGAATTTTATTCTTGTTTCCTAAAGACTTTGAGTTCCACCAATGCGAAGAGCCCCACTTGTCCATAGCAATGAGTCAAATTGAAGGGCTAGGAATGAATCTTAGTTAATCAAGGTGCCAAATGTGTGTCTTGGATTCAAAGCATGTGGAAACTAGCTATTGGATCCAAGTGTCTCAAATCTTTCCCTTTAACTCTTAGTAACCCCTTCATCTATTAAACTCGATAATTAAGTCCTTATATTTTCCTATTATAATAGTGAAACATCATATCATTACCTTAAGAATCTTTTTCGTCTCAAAATTTACTACCCGATTAAACTTAATCGTTCCTGTAACAAATTTCTATAACCGATGAAGAAATTGACATATATTCAAGTAATTGTCAACTAAACCAAAAATGTCTTCAAATTCATATAAAATGTCTCGAGTAGACATTTCATTATTCATCGATTAATTATAGTTGAATATCAAAACCAATTATTAATCCGAAGATATCACTATTTCAAATAGAAGAATTTCACGGGATGTTACAGTATAATAGTAACATATATAGGGTTTGTGGGTGTAGGATAATCATTCACTAAATATTTAATTATTTACAACAAAATGTAAATTATAACACATTTTTCTATTTGAATTCTTATGAAATTTCATTTTTCCAAAAATTATACATAAAGATGTTTACAACAAATATTTTAATACCTTTAATATATTGTATGACTCATGTTTGTGTTTCATGATCTATTATTTGGGTTAGAAACTCTTATAGTTTAATGTTAACTTTAATTATAGACATGACACATTTAAATCTGATGATATTATACATTGGTCGTTGAATTTACGTTTTCGAAAGTATTGAATGATGATAATAGATTTTTCCCATTATTACATATGTATGAGATATTAAATGTAAAAATATAGATTGTCTACTAAATGATCTTGAACTTTATGATTACTTAATCCATTGATCTTATTGATTCAATTAATATATACTTGTATTTTTTTCTATAGAGACATAAATATCATAAATTTATTATGTTAATGTATAATATTTTTTAATAAGTTTTTCTACTCATTCGACTAGTAATAAAGAAAATGAAATCATATTAGTTTGTTTTTCTTTTTATTTAAATACGCATAGCCTGTATAAAACCAGCCGACACGCCTTTAGTCGAGCTCAAATAGACCCGACTTTTCAAATGGGCTTGTGTACAGCCTGGCATAACACAATTTGACATCACTTGTCTACGCTTATTATCTTTTTGCATACTCTATATTATCTTTGAATTGAATATCTTAAAAGTGCATCAACTTTTCTGCATTACCCTTATAAGTACGTCTATGTTGAGCCATCTATCGCTTGTGTTTCATTGACAACTTATTATCATAACATGAACTTGATTTTGCCAGGAAAGAAAGAGTTACAAAAATAAAGAGAGACAAGAAGACAGTTTGTTAAAGAGAAGTCAGAGTGTACAAAATATATTAAAAGTAACAAACTAGGGATTTCTGCCCTATAAGATTGCCCAAATATATATAGAGATCAGAGTCATATCTGGGCCTAGATCTGCTGCTTGTAGTAAATATTGTAAAAACAAAAACTCCTATAAATGCAAATGATCATGAGGTCATTATTATCCATAAATACTTATTTATCATAGAATTAGAAAATATAAAACAAGATTATTCCATATGCTGCTTTCTGATCTTTTCTTGTTACTAATAATCGACCCTTCCCAATTATCGGATTTACAGAAAAACAAACAAGAAAGCATACAACGATATGTTGGGCCCGAAGGCCCCGGAGTTCGGCACCACCGTCTAGTCTCTGTTGAAGCTCCACCGGAGTGAAACACCCTGTTCCACTATAACTATAAAGAGTTTACAAATACTGTTCACAAAGAACAACCGAAAAACACAAGATCAAAGCCTCTAAACTCTACTGCTATACAACCCAAGCTAAGCTCCAATACAAGCCCTATGAAGATCTAACCCTATCTCACAAAGAGATTTCACAAAGAATACAAGAGATAGACCTAGGGAAGACTACACAAGAGAGTACACAAAGAAGAGGCGTATCATTTTCTTCTTACCCTAATGTGGAGAAGGCAGCCCTTATGTGCGAAATGGATGGCTGTGATGAGTCTTGAATATCCAATGGCCCAAAGTGAATCAGCAGCAATTTGTTTAAAAGCCTTTACTTCACAAAACTGAAAACACGTTTTTTTCTCCAAAAAATAAAACACACTTATACATTTCTCCTTCATTTATTCTTCTTCATGAATATTTATTGTTTATGAGTTATGCTTTTCGAGCTTTTTGGCTAGACTAATTCAATCACGTAACATTCAGTAAAAAAACCCCTGGTGTAGAAGCAGAGTGTTGGTTTATTGTCATCATTAGCAGTAGAATCCGGCTGATTAAGCCCCTATTGATAGAGCTCAGAAATTTGTAAACATTGTTGTTTTTTACCGTTGGGGTTCAAACTTTTTGTTTAGACTTAATATCTGTTTGATTGATTGTTTGCAAGTCTTTGACCAATATTTGATAGATTTCCGGCCTAGTTTCTCAAAGAGAATGGAACAGGTTTTTGCACCATCTATCCCCAAAATGTTCACCCATGACCCTGCGACTCTGCCTAGGGCCAATAACAGCCCCCCATGTAGGCAGGGTCGAGGTGTAACCCAGCGACCCTATCGCGGGTGAACACAACTCCCATTTATCCCACTCTTAGGGCGCATGAAAATTATTATTTTAGCAATGTTATTAATTTATCGAATGTTAATTTAGTTTATCAATACTGCAAAATTTTATTATTTAATCAAGGTTATTAACTTATCGAGTTTTCACGTTAAATATTCTACCCGGTGTGAATACGTACACTATTGATAATTGCTTTTACATGATTATTATACGTGACACTGTATTAACTCCAAGAAATTCACCAGCGAGAGGGTCGCATGGTAGGCAGGTGGCGGTGTAACCCCGCGACCCTCTCACGGGTGAACACAACTCATGTATAACTATATATTAAGAACAATTACAGATATGGATGGATCATCATTAAATATAAACTGGGTTTATAATTATAGATAAAACAGACCACGGTTACAAAATGGATATTATATTCTACTACAGGGCCTTTGACTAGAGCGTCTTTGACCTTAATTATAGTTTTAAATAACTCATCCCAGATAATTAAATCGCTACCAGTAGACTCTCACAATACATAATAAAAGACATAATAAATAAGTATAAATATTTGAAGGTGTGAGACACACGTGATCTTTTAAGCAGTTGGATAAGAAGCTTGCATGGCAATGCCACAGAGACCTTCATCTGAATCGATGTCCCTATGCATTTTGATGTACCCATTTTCACCCCAGCTAGTTCCCCACGAATTCTTAACCAACCAATACTTTTTACCCTCACTAGTTGTTCCGTAACCGACTGCTGTAACGCCATGATCTAACCGAGTCCCGCATTCCCCCCGGAAAACTCCACCTGAATAGAATTGGAAGTCGGATCCACTAGCATCAATGGCAACAGATACTGGTTGGTGAGCCACGGCTTTTAGCAATGATGACTCGCTATTGGCAGGAACACGCTCGTATCCTGTAATCTTAGCAGCGTTGGAAGATTCATTCTCAGCATTGCAGGTTCCATCTGTTCCCCTGTACGGGTAATTAGATTCAGTTGTAAGTCCTTGATTTTCTATGATGAACTTAAACGCCTGATCCATTAGACCTCCATTGCAGCCGTTATTTTGACTTGTGTCACAATCTACTAGTTCTTGTTCAGATAACGAAATCAAGTTTCCTGCTGAAATCTTGTTGATTCCTTCTGTGGCTGCCACGGCGGAGAAAGCCCAGCAACATCCTATAATAATTTTCACAAAATTAGTAAATTTAGACAAAACAAGAAACCTTATTCTGGAAGCAGAGATAATATAGAGTTTGTCAACATACCACATTGGCCTTGATTCTTAACTTCAGTAACCGCTCCCTTGTCCCTCCAGTCAATGCTTGGTGGAACTTCGGTCACATTTCCATACCTGAAGGACGTAGCTTTAGGTTTATAAGAGGACATTAGGTATCCATTATGATGTTTTCGGAACTCGTCATTTGTCAGATCAGCAAATTCATTGACGCCGAGCTTGTAACTCTGATTCTCTGCTTTGTTAAATGTCTCGATATACTCCACATTCTGCTTGAATATCTTGTATCGCATCTCCTTCTCTGCATTGTCCTTGTACACGCGTCCATAGCGTGCCACCCATTGCTCGTGTCTTTCCACGATTGATACATCTTGCAAA
Organism: Nyctanthes arbor-tristis; assembly: GCA_963692815.1. Lineage (NCBI taxonomy): Eukaryota > Viridiplantae > Streptophyta > Magnoliopsida > Lamiales > Oleaceae > Nyctanthes > Nyctanthes arbor-tristis. Next base: position 29,205 of record CAVNYN010288250.1, on the reverse strand, counting down.
GAACGAGCAGAAGCTTGAGAAGCCCATATGAGCATTGTAACAAAAATAAGCTTCCAACTAAGGGCCGATGTCATTGTTTCAAGGAGGAGAATGTTTAAGTATGGTATGAACTATGAATGAATTATATTATTATTATGATGTTCTGCTAGCTGCTTGAGCATTCATCCAGTATTTATAGAATTAGAATCCAGGAATTTCCAATTAGTTCCAGGGAAACTTGACTGACTAGGAAATTTTAGCTCAACTCCGTAGATTTCGTTAATAAATGGAGACCTATGTTAGTTTTTTCTAACGGGCCGATTAAGCTAATTTTAAACGTTAATTTGCACAATCAAGGATGCACGTGCAACTGAGAAATAAAAATTAAAAAAAAAAAAAAGGAAAAAGGAAAAAGTGATGGCAAAATTGTAATTAAACGAATGATATTTTCTCAATTACTAAGAAAACCTAGATTAAGGTGAGGTTCGGAGTCTCCTTTGGTTCTACTCCAAAATTTGGGTTAGAAAATCAAACGCTCAGAAACTCCTAATCTCACCCCAAATTTCGGCGAATTGAGGAAATTAGACGAGATGTTGTGAATTTTTTATTTTTTTATTTTTATTTTCGAAAAATACATTTTAGCTGGATTACATTGTTATCCATTATTATTGCAAAATCACGGCTTAACTTGTGACCCAGTAGGACGCGTCTTGGAAAATAGCTTTTCTCTACATATATATTCGTTCACTCTTATATTATATATTACTCCCCAAACATAAATAAAATCATATAATTAATATGATTTTGGTCCAATAATTATATTAAATTGACGAAAGTGTGAAGCATTTAATTTATGATTTTTTTTACCTACAAATATTCAGGTAAGATTAATTGTGGTAGAAGATTATTTTCAAACATAAGCATGCATGACTTTTTGATGAAAATGTAACCATGAATAACATCCTTTCATAACTAATCTATATATCTATATATTAATTAAATGAAATGAGCTGTGGTACTTTTGAATCGCAGTTTTCCCGCCAAAAAATCTGTTAGTAGGGTTTTTTTAGACATATTGTTTCATATTACGGTAACATGTTTGATATTCTAAATTTTTCAATTTTTTTATTCACTCTTACCCTATCCATTCACTATTTTGAAATAAAATTCACTATTTAAGAACTAATAATAGATAATTATGATCATTTAATTGTTTAAATTATTGATAAATTTGATTATCCAATTGTCTAACATATTTTCAAATTTGTAGTTTATAATTAATAGAAATAGAAATTAAACATATATATATCATTAGTATAAGTTAATTAAAAATTATAATTGTAATTTTTTCTTAATTTTTCCCAATATGAATGAATATTAATAATTACGACTATTTTACATATATATGATTATTTTTATGTATTATTAATTTATATAATTTTCATGTTATCTGACTTTATTGGTTTCGAATAAGAAATATTTTTAGAGCACAAGACACTGCTCAACTAACAATTATTTTGTACAATGTCATTTATCTAAATCACTAATATATAGATTAGTGCAAAAAAATAATATTTATTTGCGTCAACGATAACAATCGGGTTAAAATTTGTTGTAAACTATAGTTACCTTAAAATGATAAGAAAAATATTACATTATCGTTTAATTGATGTTAAAAATTAACTATTCTTTATTGGACAATGTAACCTTATAAAATTTCATGTGAATACAATTATGGAGAAATTGTATGTTCAAAGTAATTTATTATTATTTAGAAGCCTTTAATTAACTTATACCAACTTGAATAGTAAGTATTGCATCCAATGTTCTCATTTTTTCGAATTTGATCTAGATGGCAACTAAATCCTCCTTGATTCTTGTCCGGGGTCTTGGCTCCTCTGGATATCTAATTCTAGGCGCTACATTCCCCCAATAAAGTGTATTTTTTCTTCGTTCTAGTTTTTAAAAAATCAAGTTATAATCTATCTACACGAAAGAAATTGTTAGAGACAAGATGAAAGAATATTATAATATGATACTAAAATTCAAAATAATTTCATAATTTTTAGTAATTAAAATCCAAATGAATTTATTTTTTTCTTCATCACACAATTTTTTTACAATCACATCATATTTGACCTATGCAAAGTAAATGAATGTCAAAAATGAAGTATTATCACAATATTGACAAATTACAGTATAATTTTATAATATATTCGTGTAGAAAGTATAATGAGATTTTATTATCTTTATCCATTTTATTTTTAAAAAACTATGGATTTTTCCTTTATTTTATTTTAAAGAAAGATAAGATTAAAATTTTCATTTTTAATGACTTCTTAATTTTTTAATCATTGAGTGGGAAGTTATATAATTTTTTTTTTCAAATTTACATCTAACTTGAGCGAAAATAAAATAAGATAAAAGAAAAATGTTGCTGAACGTTTAAATTCAGAGACAATCTTGTCAAAAAATTTCAGAGATAATAACGTGATACTAATAATAATTTTTTAAAAGCTTTTAACATTGGTTACCTGATCTCTTAAAAAAAAGGAAAAAAATGTTACCTGAACAAAAAGTAAAATCAGATTATGTATTTTTTCCTATTAGTTTGTATTTTGTATTATTTTCATGTACACCAAAATTTATTTATCTTATGGATTTTGTAATTTAAAAAAAAAAAAACTATCAAGAGAATATTTGAAATGATATTAAATTCTATGGATTAAATTTAACGTTGGGGACACATCTTTCAAATCCTATAAAATTCTATTAAAAATCCATAGAAATCGTTAGTATATAATTCTATAGAATCTTATGGATTCTGTGGAATTCTAATAAAATTCATGAATTCCATCAGAATCCTTAGAGCTCAAAAATTCCATCAAATTCCAACATCCCCCTTAGTCTCATTGCCTGCTGGGAAAGAAGCAGCTTTATTCTATACAAATGTCATATATCAATTAATTTGTTAATTATGAATGTGTTACCCTTTATTTTATTTTTAAAATGATTGGTATAAATTTTTTATGTTACGATATTTATAACATTTTGAGGTTTGAAAAATGCAAGGCTAGTTACCAAAACCATAATAAATATCTTAACATATAAAATTTATATCAATAACCTCAAAAATATAATAATTGGTAACATAATCAAAATTAACAAATTTATTCTTGTATGACACATGCGTGCGCACATATAAATGGAGGGACGGGAGGGGGAGGGGGAGAGAGAGAAGGAGGGTTGTAATTTATCATCATCACTATATGAGTGTCACTAGTTTTTTTTTTTTTTTTTTTTTTAAATCTTTGATTGAAGTATTATCTTGTGTTCATAATGATTTGATATATTGAAAAAATTTATTTGTGCACTTTAAAATTATGGAAATATATGTAAATGTATTTTATAAGATGATACATTTTAAATTAAAAAAGCATCTTTAAATTTATTGAAAAAAGTTTTAACTAACAACATTTAATGTATTATAAAGAAGGAAAATTTTCAAGAATTACCAAGGAGGATTAAAATATTTTTAAGAACCATGTCTCCGACGGATTCCGTCAGAAAGCTCGGTTACAAATTTCTGAAGCCGTCATAAATTTCTGATGGAACAATAAATCTGTTGGATTCTGTACGAAATTATCGACAAAACAATAAAGCCGTCTGAAAATTTTCTCGAGGAAAAGTAAAGCCGTCGGAAATTTCCGAGGCGTCTTTTGTTGTTGGAAATTTTTGACGATTTCCTTTCCGTCTGAGATTACCTTTGGTTGAGTCGGAAATTTCTGGCGGGATCTGTATCCGTCGGAAAATTTCCGTCACTGATGGGCCAGTTTTTAGTAGTGTCTGTCTCTCCAGTTAATCAAGACTCGGTGGTCTATCTTTCACATTTCCATAAAGTGAACAGGGTTGATGATTTCTTGAAGGATTGTACCTTGGCTCCAGTGGTTACGTCGAATTCATTGATTCCAAGCTCATATTTGTTCTTGCTAGCTTTGTTGAAGCTTTCTATGAACTCTAAATTGTCTTTGAATATATAAATATATAAATATATATATATATATATATATATTTATAAATCGCTTCATCAACTTCTCATCGTTAATTACTCTTTGAGTACCGCGTTTTTGTTGAGCCATCCACCACTCATGTTTCATTGACAAATTATTATGATAAGATGAACATGATGTCTTATATGGTGTGCATATGTACACGGTTAAATAATTGCCTTAACTTTTTTTTTTTTAATTTTATTTGATTTCTTCATTAATAATTACTAATTAGTGGTGTGTTAATTCTCTTTCTTGATTATACATATCATTAAGTACAACTATTAAGAACATGTCTCATTTAAACTAGGGAAATAGAAATCAGATTTTGTAACTTAAGTTATGATTTTACTGATTATGTAGCTAGTTGCTTAATGTAATATTAATTCGTCTATGTACTTTATAAATAAAAGTACAACATTGCTAATAGAAATTCTTCAATTTCTCTGAAGTTCTACAATTTTAGAATGTTTTATATTTTGTCAAAAATCTATGCATGTTCACCGCACGAGTGCGTAACTAGTTAACTTTAATATATAGCTAGATCAGCATAAATATAAAATGGGTTTACAATTATATATAGATAAGCGGATACAACGGTTACAAAATGGCTATTTTATTCTACTAGAGGGCGTTTAATAGACTAGAGCCTCATTTGATCACTTTAATTATATTATATAGTTTTAAATAACTCATCCCACGTACTCATGCACGCACATAACAAAGGATACCTATAAATATTTGGGATGTGAGACATGTTTTAAAGGGTTGGATAAGAAGCATGCATGGCAATGCCACAGGCACCTTGGGCAGCATTAATGTTCCTTTGCATTCTAATGTATCCATTTTCACCCCAGCTTGTTCCCCATGAATTCTTAACTAATCAATACTCGATACCATTACTTGTTGTCCCATAACCGACTGCTGTCACGGCATGAGTTCGATCTGTTGTACAATGTTCTCCCGGGAAAACTCCGTCTCTATAGAACCGAAAATAGTTTCCTCTGCCATCAATGACAACAGATACTGGTTGATTAGTAACGGCTTTTAGCAATGATGCCTCGCTATTGGGAGGAACGTCCTCGTATCCTGTAATCTTAACAGCCTCGGATGATTCATTCTCAGAGTTGCAGGTTCCTTGTGTTCCCCTGTATGGGTAATTATATTCAGTTGTAATTCCGTTATTTTCTTTGATGAACTCAAAAGCCAGATCCATCCAACCTCCACGGCAGCCATGGTTTTGTGTGTTACAATCTACGAGTTCTTGCTCAGATAACGAAATCAATCTCCTGTGGAAATCTGGTTGATTCCTTCTATGGCTGCCACTGCCGAGAATGCCCAACAACAACCTATAATAATAATAATTTTCATAAAATTAAGATAAAACAAGAAACCTTATTCTGGAAGCAGAGAATAGTTTGTTAACATACCACATTGGCGTTGATTCTTAACACCAGTAACCGCTCCCTTCTCTCTCCAGTCAATGATTGATGGAACTTCAGTTACATTTTCATACCTGAAGGGCGACGAAGCTTTAGGTTTATTAGAGGACATTATGTATCCATTATGAGTTGCACGAAACTCATCATTTGTTAAATCAGCAAATTCATTGATGCCGAGCTTGTAACTATGATTTCCTGCTTTGTTGAATGTCTCGATAAACTCCACATTCTGGTCGAATATCTTGTATCGCATCTCCTTCTCTGCATTGTCCTTGTACACACGTCCATAGCGTGTCATCCATTGTTCGTGTCTTTCCACCATTGATACATCTTGCAAAGAACGAGCGGAAGCTTGAGAAGCCCATATGAGCATTGTAACAAAAATAAGCTTCCAACTAAGGGCGGACGTCATTGTTTCAAGGAGGGAGCAACTAAGTATGGTGTGAACTATGAATGAATTATGATGTCTGCTAGCTGCTTGAGCATTCATCCAGGAGATTCAAGTATTTATAGCATTCAGAGAATCCAACATTGCAAGTAGTTCCCTGGAAAATCCGCCAAGTCAAGGATGACTAGGAAATTTTAGCTCAACTCCGTAGATTCCGTTATTAAATTGAATGGAGACTTCTGTCAGTGTTCCCCCCCTAACGAGCCAGTTAAGCTAATTTTTTACGTTAATTTGTACCGTCAAGGATGTACTAGCAGCCGAGAAATTAAAATTTAAAAAAAAAAAAAAAAGTGAGAGATGACAAAATTGTAATTAAACTAATGACATTTTCTTAATTACTTATGAAACCGAGAGTAGGGGGTGATATTTGGTGTCTCCTTGGGTTCGACTCCAAATTTTGGGTTAGAAAATCAGCCACTTGGAGACTACTAACCTCACCCCATATTTCGGCGGATTGAGGAAATTAGACGAGATGATGTAATTTTTTTTAAAATAATTTTTGAAAAATACATTTTAACTTTTTCTTTTTTAACAGGAAAAAGTACAGTTTAATTTTATTACACATAAATGTTCAAAAATTTTTTGAATGTTTTATAACAAAACTTCCTATCTCAATGGCTAATTTCTGTACGGACCACATGAAATGAGTGATTTTATTACAAGCTCCAAAAAGTTTTCAAGTACTACTCGTTCTCCCACCATATGTCTAGCGAGATTATCCTACCAGATGCACACATGGTGGGAGATTATTTGACAAATTATATGGAGTTATCTCACAATGAGACAACTCACATGAAAGTTGTTCGATGATCTCACGCCACTTGTACATATGACGGGATTATCTCCCATACGTATGGCGGGAGATATTTTTAGATTACATTGTTATCCATTATTATCGCAAAATCACGGCTCAATTTGTGTCCCCGTAGGACACTTCTGGGAGGATACATTTTTTATTTTTCTCTTTCTAATTTTTTTTTTTTAAATAAAAAGATCTTGAACCCCCGGTCCCCCACCCCCTTTTTTCGTTGCATATTCCCCCTCTTATATTCCTCCCGACCATACCATTATAATTAGTTGTTTTGTGTGAAGCATTTAAGTTATGGTTTTTTACCTACAAATAATCAAGTAAGATTAATTGTGGAATAAAATTATTTTCAAACGTAAGTATACATGATTTTTTAAATAACAATTGTGACATGTGTGTGACCTTTTTTTTTTTTTCGGGTGAAAATATAATGATGATTATGACATGTCTATCCCTAATAAAATTTCATATGTGACTTTGTTTCAGAGGTAAGGCACATATGTTGCCCTCTTTATTACAAGGTTCTTTTTTTTTTTTAATGTAATAATACTCTATGAGGAGTTTGAATTTTGAGTTGAGATAATTCTCCAAAAAAATAAAGAAAAAAATCATTATGCGTGTATGAGAGAGAGACTTTTTAATTTGAAATAATACAAATGTAACTTTTGTATATGTGATTTTGTTTACGATTTCACTATGTGCGCTTGAATAGAACAATTTTTAGTGACTTTTTTTTTTTTTTTGAAAGGGTAGTAATGTCAAGGTAACTGAACTTCTATTTTCTTCCTTTTTTTTGGCATTTTAATATTTTCTAATTATTTTTCGTAGACAAAGAATTTAGGTTAATATTCATCGTATTCATTGCAAAAACTTATTTTGTTTTCACCTCTTTAATAATTACAAAGTATAAATTTTTAGATTTATTTTTCTATAATTTGTAACTTTCTACTTTCTAATCAATTGTTTTGTAGAAATAAAACATTTCCACTTGGTGCAGATAAAAATTAATTATTAGTTTATGAAATTATAAGTTACAAAGATAACGTGCAACACATGTTTGATACAAGTATATTCAATGGCATGTTCCATTCAACAAGAAGCACGTGTTTGATTCTAGTATATATATTCAAAGGCATTTTCCTTTTAACAAGAAGCACATATATCAGTAGCAGACTAGCAGTTATTCAGTCATGTAATTGTTGCACATAAAATGAAACTAGGTTTTTTGCTTTAATTTGAATAACTAATGTCTTCCATTACAGCCACTGCTGAAAATGCCCAACAAACAATTGTATATTATATAGAGTTGTGGGTTGGCCATCCAGGTGTTCACCGCTCGTTACTCTGCTGGGACGTGCTTATTACTGGCCACATGCGTGATCAGGTGGAAATGTACGTCAAAACGTGTCTTGTATGCCAGGAAACGAAGCTGCCGGCTGCGGGGACGTTGTGACGATGGACTTCATCAATGCCTTGCCAAAATCTGACAAGTTTGGCTCAATTATGGTGGTTGTTGACAGATTCTCTAAGAATGCAACCTTCACTCTGGCCCTGAAAGACTGTACAGCTGAGGAGACAGCAAGGTTGTTTTTTAAATTCACGGCGAAGTATTGTGGGCTGTCGAGGAATATGGTTGAAGCCATTGGTTATTCTTAAATATGTGCAAAAAGTCTTGAGCGGCCGAAGGAAACTCTGAGGTCACAGACAATTAACAGTTCTTCTGTCTCCCCCAATCATAGGTGATGAGTGTATTTTATATGTAATATACTGATCTTAACTTACTCAATTTTAGATGTAATTGAGCGACTTTCTACCTTATTTGTGTAAATATGGTTTATATAGGAGAAAAGCTCAAACTGAGGTGATGCTAAGTAAAAAGGATGATTTTAGAACCAAATTAGAGCTTTACATAGAAGACGTGGCATCAATAGGTGATTGCTCAAGAGTTTCGGCGTGAGAAGATCAATGAAAACAAGCTAAAGGACTAAATGCACCTTAGAAATACTTGAAAGAGGCTATTTGGATCATATTTGAAGAGTGGAAGGGCCATCTTGAAGAATTCACAAAATGTTTTGGACTTGTTTAGAGGAAGTAAATGCTGAAAAGGACTATTTCTGCAACGAAAATTCAAACTAGGGACTAAAATACAAGAATTGAAAGTAGATCATCGATTTTTAACCAAGGCAATATTCTTGTTATTGTTGATTGTTTGTTATTGTTTTGATTGATATCCTATAGTTTGATCAATTTAGGATAGTTTAGGGATTCATGTCACGACCGAGAGACGGATCTGGTTCTAGCTCAAATAGGAGATAGAGATACACTTCTATGCTTAGTGCAATCTTTTGTGATGTTCGAGCTTTGTATTGAGTTCTTATATGTTCGCATCCATCATAGAGATATATGTGGGTCATAGGTAAAAATATGTTTAATTTGTATCGAGAGAGCAAATTGACACATAAAGAACATCGGTTGTCAACACATAATGAGGATTGATTGAAAACGAATAATCAATTGTTTGTAGTGGGTCAACAATGATAGATATTTGTAATCCTAGTACTTTGTTGATTTGATTGTCTTCAGGATTTGTAAAGAATTTTAGCCATTTATTTTCTTAAATAGTTTTCATTTTCTTAAAGATTATTTTTAAACAATTTTATTTTGTGTTTCCTTTTATTTAAATCTGAGATCAATTAGAGTGAATTTAGTAGATCCAGTCCTTGTCGGATTCAGCATTTTTTTCATTACTATATTTCTTGTTAACGATCGTCCACTTACGGGATTAAATCAACAACAATAAGTGGATGGGGTTGATGATTTCTTGGAGGATGATATCTTGGCTCCAGTATACTCTGCAAAGAATTCTTCATTGGTTAAATCTACAAATTCATTGATTCCAAGCCTATATTCTTTCTTGCCAGCTTTATTGAACCTTTATATAAATAAGTTATCTTTGAATATCTTAAAATGCTTCAACTTCTCCTCATTAGTCTTACAAGTGCAATTATGTTGAGCCATCCACCGCTTGTGTTTCATTGACAAATTATTATGATAAGATGAACCTGATGTTGCCTGGCAAGTGGCAACAAGGACAATCACAAAAATTGAGACAAAAAACAATAAAACAGTTTTGTTGAAAAGAATCCGTTGGACAAGAAAATATTGCAATGCAGACAAAGGATACCTGCCTCTATCGAGTTGCCCAAATATATATAGGGGTTAATTTCACAAAAGGTCTCCAACCTTTGAGTTAAGAATCAGTTGGGTTCTCAACCTTTTTTTGGCTCTCCTAGGTATCCAACCTTTCAGAAATTCACGTGATATGTCCTTTTTGTCACTATTCCGTCAATTTTTTTTTTAAAAATGACAGTTATACCCTTAGTTTTTTAATTTAAAAAACAAAATATTTAAAAATAATAAAAAAATTAAAAATAAAAGGAAAACTACCCTACACACCCACCCACCCACCGGGCAGTAGAAACTGTGGAGGGGGTGAATCCCTCTTTTCCGTCAGATGGCAACAAAAATGTTGCCAGAAAGGGGGGCTTCACCCACCTAAAAATGCTGCCAGAAATGGCAGTAGACGCTACCCTTTCTGGCAGCATTTTTGCTGCCCGCAGTTTTGTTGCCGTGTCTGGTAGCCAAAATGGGGCCGGAGGAATCCCCCAATGACAGCATTTTTGTTGCCGGAAAGGGGGGATCACCCCTCCAATTTCTACTGCTATTTCTGGCAGTAAAAATGCTGCCAAAAGTGGTAGCAGTCTACTGCCATTTCTGGGATGCTGCTATTTCCGACAGGCGGTAGCTTCATGAGAGGGAGGGTTTTCCATTTTTTTATAAATTTTTTTATTGTTTTTAAATACTTTGTTTTTTAAACTGAAAAGTTGGGGGTATAAGTGTCATTTTTTCTAAAAAAATTGATGGAGTAGTGACAAAAAGCACTTATCGTGTAAATTTTTGAAAGGTTAGGGACCCCAGAGAGCAAAAAAATTGAGGATCTAACTGATTCTTAACTCAACGGTTGTGGGACCTTTTGTGAAATTAACCCTATATATAGAGAACAGTGCAAATGATCATGAGGTCATGGTTATCCACAAATACTTATTTATCGTTGGATTGGAAAAGATAAAAGATATACTATTGTTATTATTATTATTATTATTATTATTATTATTATTATTATTATTATTATTATTTTTAAACAGAAACTTCTGTCTCATAATAAAAACAACCGGTACAAAAGGGTCATTTAGGGGAACATCATCCCTGCGTAACCAAGCAAAAACAAGTTATAAATCATACAACACTATGCCATATTGTTTACAATTCCCCTTAATTCCATTTATCTCTCCCCCCCCCCCCCCATTTTCATCAATAACAATGGCTCCAACAAATCCAGCAACATTCGCTTTCAAAAAAGAATAATGCTATGTAGCACTAGTGGTGCTTGGCACCAGTCTATGTGGCATCTAATGTGGTATTAAATGATAAGTCAAATTAAATGAATAAAGAAAGATTTATTTAATTTAATTTATCATTTAATGCTACATTGATATGGTGTCAAACACCAGTGGTGCTAAATAGCATCACACTTCAAAAAAAGCCTCCCATCGATTATCCATTGTGAGGTTCTAACATCAATACCCGAATTTCCATTTCTCTTTGACATGATAAGAAAATTGAAAGGAGCAAATGAACTATATTGTTATTTTCTATTTGACCTAGTAGCCAACCTTCTCTCTGTCTCTCCATTTTATCTTTTTCTCTAGGACAAGAATCATGGTGACAAATCCCTCTTCTAATATTCAAACTGCATGATTGTTGTGTGGAAGGATGTATTAGAAGCTTTGAGGTTTCATTCTAGAAAATAGATATTAATTAGGATTCAATCAAGCTATACATGAGTATTGTGGTGTAGTAAATATAAAATAGGGTTCTTAATGTTTGATGTAAAAATATGGATAAAGAATAGGTTTTCATTTTGTGGTGTACCCAAAAAAATATAGATATACATAAGTGGTTATTAAGTCATTTAACCCATGACCTTTTTAGTATATAAGAAAAAAACTAAAAATGGTGATTTAGTTAGTAAAAGTGGTGGTGTAGATATAATCATCCTTAAATATTCTATTTAATTAAGAAAAGGGCAATTACATTGCCACTATAAAATTTAATTAGCACACTACAAATTAAACATTTCTTTTGTGTTTACTTAAATGCTCTTAAATAAAATTACATTAACGACCTTTATTCAAATGTGTTATAATTTTTTTTTTGACTTCCACATCACATCAAATTCTGTTACTTTTATTTTTATTTTCCTTCTTTCATCACCAAAGTTTTCCAGTAGCCACTGTTGTTGATTAAAGGCCCATATTATCAAAACTTTTCAGCAGTTTTTGTTTTGATCTTCAATTGCGACACCAACAATTTCCTTGATGATTCATTGAATTTGGAGGAAAATTGTTCATCAAAAATTTCTTAGTTTTTGCTTTCAAATTTAAGGTTTTCGTGAAAGCATATAGAGGCATCTTTCCTTCTAATTTGATCAATAATCCAGAAAACATTATAACCAAACTTTTCCATTTAAGAAACGAAAACCTTGAAAATAGATCCCAAATTCTCAATTTATTGTATCAGGAGGGCAACAGGCTTTTCCAATAAGAAAGTGACAAATGGCAATGAATTCCAGTAGTGGTGTGAAGAAATATCAAGATGAGATTTGAGAAATGTGCACCACACTCCTTAATTATTTATATATTGCTTAATATGTAAATTTATTTTGGAGTTAATATCAATTTTCATTTTCATTTGTGGTGGGATTAAAATATGGTGGAATTATTAAATAATGAAGTGATAATATAATTGCCTTTAAAAAATTCATAAAAAATAAAAGTTCCAAAAAGAAACTTCCGACGTACATGAGTTATCAAGTAAGTTCCTCATTCATATTTATCTCTATTTTTTTATTATTATTTGTCGAAATAATAATAAAACATCAACCAATAAGGAATAATTGTTATTCCTTATTATTATTAGTTCTTTTGTCTTATTATTATTTGTAAGTTATCAAACTCAATAAGAAATAATTAATTTTCAGCATTAACCATATTACCATGTTAAGGTAACTATAATTTACAGTAACATTTAACCATATTGCTATTGTTAACGCAAATAAATATCATTTTATTTTTTAGCACTAATTTAGATAAATGACATTGTACAAAATAGTTGTTAGTTGGACGGTGTCATGTATTTTGAAAATATTTTTTATTTGAAACTAATAAAGTTAGATAGCATGAAAATAATATAAATTAATAATACATAAAATTAGTCATATATTTTTTAAAGAAAAGTAGTCATAATTATTAATATTTATAGCGGGAAACATTAAGAAAAAATAATTTTTAATTAGCCTAAACTAACGATATATATGTTTAATTAATTAAATATTCTATTTAATTAAGACGATTCATAAAAAATAAAAGTTCCAAAAAGAAACTTATTATCTGATAAACATGAGTTATCAAGTAAGTTCCTCGTTCATATTTAGTTCTGTCGTTTTATTATTATTATTATTTGACAAAGACGGGTTATCAATTAAATTTCTTATTTATATTAATTAATTTTCATTGTTTTATGAATTATAAACTACAAATTTTTTCTAAAAAAATTATAAACTACATATATTTTAATCATATAGACACTTATTCAGCATTGCATAATCAAATTTATTCAAAATTTAAATAATTAAAATATGATAAATATCTGTTAGTTATTAAATTGAATAGTAAATCTTATTTCAAAAAATTGGATGGATAAGGCAAAAGAGAATAAAAAATTAAAAAAATTGAAAAAGTAAGAATATCACAGTAGTTACCGCAATAAGAAACAAAATGTTGAAAAGACCTTATTAACAGACTTTTTGGTGGGAAAACTGCAGTACAAAGGTACCGCAGACTAATTTTCTTTATATATATATTTAATTAATTAATGAAAGTATCAAGCAATTTAGTGACATTTTAACTACATATATTCAGGTAAGATTAACTGTGGTGCAAGATTATTTTCAAACATAACCGTACATGACTTTTTGACAAAAATAACACGGTAATAAAAATGTTACTTTTTTTACAAAAATATATAACAATTAATGTAACATGTCTATATATGACAGAATTCTATATATGGCTTTTTAATTAAAAATAACAAAAATGTGATTTTTTGTATTTGTGACTTTTTGATGAAAATATATCTTTAAATGTGACATATTTTGAGTGAAAAATTCCTATATGCAACCCTTTTTTTTTGAAAGATATATGCAACCCTTTTTTAGTAACACAAATCAAGACTTTATATATGTGACTTTTGATGAAGATGTAACGATGAATGTGACATATTTGTACGTGAAAATTTTCTATACATGGAAAAATAATACTAATACATTAGGCCACTAACCACTGGTAAATTCCTAATCTCCATGGCTGCCTGGACTCGGTGTGTTCTTCTCATTATTATTGCTGTAAACTGAAAGTGCCTTGCAAACATTCAATTTGGATTTATTAATTCGAATCTCTCTCTACCACAATCAAGATAACTAAATCCTTGAAGTTGAATTAATTATCTGAGCACGATAAATTGAAATTAATCCTCATCTTTCACAATTTCAGTTGCTTCATTAGGCACATATAAGGGGACCATTGCTTTTGGCATCCTATTGTTTGAAGTTTCATGAATTTTTTTTCACACTGAGTTCATCGTTTGATGGGATATAGTTGATGCGAGCCTTGATTATTGCCTAAAGATCTGTTTATTATACTGTTAAGCAACATAATACTTCATACTAAACATGCAAATCAAAGTTAACTCTCGCATATCTTTTTTAATATAAATTTCAGTACAGTTTTCATTTACATGGACACAAGCAGATAGTTTGACCATAGATATGTGCAAGGTTTAACAACAATTTTCCTGTATGGCTCGCTACTACAAGCTCCAGACATCTTGGGACATGCTTGGTACAATTATTGAACTATTCAATGATAAGGTATGAACTTATTTCTTTTTTCCATTACTGTCCAATATCACGTACCAAACATGCACGTGATCTTTTAAGCAGTTGGATAAAACGCTTGCAGGACAATGCCACAGACACCTTCCTTGGCATCCATTTTCACCCCAGCTAGCTAGCTTCGCATGAATTCTTCACTGACCAATACTTGGTGACTCTTGGTCCCATCACTAGTTGTCCCATAATTGACATCATGGTCTAGATCAGTACCACATTCTCCAGTGAAAACTCAACTGGAATAGAATTGGAAGTCGGATTCACTAGCATCAATGGTGACAGCTATTGGTTGAATAGAAAACAAAGGCACTTCAACTTAGTATCAGATTACACAAGAAAACACACAAGACTATAAAATCTTTCATGCAAAAAATCAAGCAGCTGTGGGAAAGGTAGGATATATTGCAATGCCACACATGCCTTCTTTTGCAGCAATATCCCTTTCCATCCGAATATATCCATTTTCTCCCCAATCTGGACCCCAAGAATTCTTAAATATCCAAAACTTAGTCCCATCTTCACTTGTACCATATCCGACTGCTGTAATAGCATGATGTAGGTTGGTTCCACATGCACCTTTTAAAATCCCACTCTGGTAGGCCTTCATTTTTTCAGGGTCGACTCTAACAGATACAGGTTGATGGGCCACAGCCAGATCGGAGTTCTGCCTCATTATTCTCAGGTACAGCTTGATAGCCAGTTATTATTGCTGGAATGGAGGATGGCTTGTTGGCCATGCAAGTTCCTTCATTAGCTCTGTAGGGATAGTCTGCCTCTGATTCGATTCCTTGATTCTGTGCAACAAAGTTGAAGGCATTCACTGCTCTGCCACCATTGCAGCCATCTGGACTCTGTATGCAGTCAAGTATTTGTTGCTCAGATAAAGAAATTAAATTTCCTGTTTTTATTTGAACAAGGCCTTCTATAGCAGCCACTGCGGCAAATGCCCAGCAGCATCCTGCACATTATACATAAAGATGGAAAAAGTATGTTAAGTTAGTACTTTGAGGAAGAAAAATATAATAGTCAAAGCATATTAGCTAGTGACTACAGAAACTTAAAATATAGATGGGAGAATTTGGAGAATTTAAGAATCAACTACACATAATTTTATTGATACAGTTTTCAATTTATAGAAATTACATATAGTGGTGCTACAACACCGGTCTACGTGTCAAATAATTAACGAAATAACTTAAACGTAACATGATCTTACTTTTGAAGTGATGAATCATTTAATACCACTTGTATGCCGCGCAGACAGGTACTGAGCACCAATGGTGCTATGTATTATTACTCAGTGTATCAAGACCATATATAAAATTTAGTTTAGATGACTAACCACACACTTGTCCTTGGTCCTTGACACTGGTAACAGCTCCTTGCTCTCTCCAATCAAAACTAGGTGGTGGTACAAGTTTCACATTTTCATACATGAACGGGGTTGATGATTTGTTAACTGGGGGTATTTCAGCTCTAGTGTACTTAGCAAAGAATTCTTCATCAGTCAAGTCTGAAAATTTGTTGATACCGAGCTCATATGTGTTGTTACCAGCTTTGTTGAACTTTTCTATGGACACTACATTCTCCTTGAATATCTTAAATCGATTCAACTTCTCTTCATTACTATTGTAAGTGATTTTATGTTGCACCATCCATTGCTCGTGTTTGAATTTGATGGACAAGTTATCATCATAAGGCAAGCGTGAAGTTGCTTGGTAAGACGATGCTGCAAAAACAAACAGAAGAACAAGAACACAATTTTGTTGAGGAGAAGTCATAGTATAGAAAATGTTGAGGAATGTTAGCTATCGAATCCCTGTCTCTACAAAGTTGATCAGTATATTCTGACACAAAAAAATGGCTCCTTGGGTCAACAATCAACAAAGGATGAAGAAGGTGATGAATAATATAAATCATTGGGAATATCATCATCTCTACCAGGTTTATAGGCTGCATTTCCTTGTCTTATCCATTAAACTCTAAGACAAGAAGGTCCGCCCCTCCTTGCACCAACCGTTTCTTATCTGTTAAGGTTAAGAAAAATTTGATTGGGATACTCTTGGAGACGATCTAAATGCAAATTATGTGGTCGTTATTATTTATTATAAAACCTTAACATATTCTATTTCCTTGCTTTCTTATTTATTTGTTTATTTTTTTTTACATACTTTATCAGATAAGTGCATTTTTCTTGTCGTAGAATTCTCTGTACGTATCTACAATAATACAAGTTGAGCCTTTAGCTCTTAAAATAGTGTACAATGACCAAAAACACTATAAAATATCAATTGGAATTCTTAATGCTTATTATAATCTGCATATAATCTGGCCAGCTATCTGCTGCATATAATTTGCATATGATCTGATATTTTCAGAGGGGATAGAGGAACAGCAAGAAAGATTTTTCATTGAAGTCGAGGGAGTTGGAGAGGAGTAAGCATATCTTTTGGCCGCTATCTTCTACCAGTTGCGTGGACAGTGGACTCGTGTGTTGTACCTTGTAAGCACTAAGTTGATCAAGTTCTTCTCGCTAATTGCTACAGACTGAAAGATTCCTAGCAAACACTCAATTTGGATTTATTCTGATACTCTGCCATAAGCAGGATAACAAAATCCTTGGATTGTTTGAGCATGAAAATCCACATATTTCACCATTTCAGTTGCTTCAGTGCTATTATTAGTCACATATAAGGGGTCCATTGCTTTGGCATCCTATTGTTTGAACTTTCTTGAATCTTTTTTTGTCCACACACAGAGTTCCCCGTTCGATAGGATACTTGATCCCTATCTTGATTATTGGCATGTTTAGTAGAGTGGATTAGATAGCGTGGAAAATATAAGGAGCAAAGGCTAAAGATTTGGTTTAAATTTCAGCACAATTTTCATTTACATGTGTGCACAAGCAGATCGTTTGACAACAGATATATACAAGGTTTAACAACAAAGTCTTGTATGGGTGGCTACTACAAGCTCCAGACATCTTGGGACATGCTTGGTACTCATGATTGAACTATTCAATGATTAATAAGGTATGAACTTATTCTAGTACTTTCCAATATCTCGTACCAAACATGCTCATGATCTTTTAAGCAGTTGGATAAGAGGCTTGCATTGCAATGCCACAGAGACCTTCCCCCGCATCAATATCCCTTTGCATTCTAATGTATCCATTTTCACCCCCGCTTGTTCCCCATGAATTCTTAACTAACCAATACTTGGTACCATCACTAGTTGTTCCATAACCGACTGCTGTAACACCGTGGTCTAGATCAGTACCACATTCTCCAGTGAAAACTCCACTCGAATAAAATTGGAAGTCGGATCCACTAGCATCAATGGCGACAAACACTGGTTGTTTAGCCACAGCTTTCTGCAATGCTGACTCGCTATTGGCTGGAACATCCTCGTACCCTGTAATCTTAGCAGCATGGGATGATTCCTTCTTAGAATTGCAGGTACCATCTGTTCGGTTATATGGATAATTAGATTCACTTGTAAGTCCATCATTTTTTATGATGAACTCAAATGCGTTATCCATTAGACCTCCACTGCAGCCCATGTCTTCACTTGTGTCACAATCTACTAGTTCTTGTTCAGATAAGGAAATCAACTTTCTTGTCGAAATCTGGTTGATCCCTTCCGTGGCTGCCACGGCCGAGAATGCCCAGCAACATCCTGTAATTTTGCTAAAAATAATTAGACAAAACAAAGAGACCTTATTCTGGAAGCAGAGAATATTTTGTTAACATACCACATTGGCCTTGATCCTTAACACCTGTAACTGCTCCCTTCTTTGTCCAATCAATGCTGGATGGAACTGCGGTAACATTTTCATACTTAAAAGATGATGCTTTAGGTGACCTCCGATAAGACGGCATTTTGTATCCATTATTAGATGCCTTGAACTCATCATTTGTCAAATCAGCAAATTGATTGATGCCAAGCTTGTAAGGCCGAGTCCCTGCTCTGTTAAATGTCTCAGTATACTCCACATTCTCCTTGAATATCTTGTATCGCATTGCCTTCTCTGTGTTGTCCTTGTAAACACGTCCATAGCGTATCATCCATTGCTCATGTCTTTCTACCATTGATGCATCTTGCAACGAACGAGCTAAAGATTGAGAAGTCCATATTTCCAGCACGAGCATTGTAACAAAAATGAGCTTCCAGCTCGGTGTAGACATCATTTTTCCAAGGAGGAAAGTCTTTAATTATGGTCTGAACTTTGAAAGAATGATATTCTGCTGCTTGTGCACTCATCAGCGAGAATCACGTATTTATAGAGTTCACAGAATCCCGGAATTTCCAAGTTGAAACTACTAAGTTCCTGGAAAACCCGGCAAGCTAAGGATGACCAGGAAATTTTTGCTCATCTCCGTAGACGCTGTTCCACTATACGACTATTCTGTTATTAAATGGAAATCTTTGTTAGATTTGTCTAATGTGATGATTAAGCTATTTTTCCGTTAATTTGGACAATCAAGAATGTATGCGTAAGCGTTAGTGAGGAGACGTAACTTTAAATTGATTTACTATATATAAAATATACTTGGCTTGTTTAGGCATCTCGCACCAGTGGTCTAGTGGTAGAATAGTACCCTGCCACGGTACAGACCCGGGTTCGATTCCCGGCTGGTGCACTCGCTTTTGTCTTTTAGATAAATTATCTAAGACCTCCGAATCTTGAAGCCCATTTGCACTTTCATCCCTTACCTTTTTAATCTGAGCAGGCAGAGCCCTCATCCTTTCAAAAATGGAGTCTGTTTCTGTTCGCCGCAGTAGATGTTGTGTCTTTATTTTGCAATTAAAATCTTAGTACGAGGACATGAGAGTATCTGTTCATTTTTCCCCTAAAAGTAAATGCCTTAAAAAATATGTGAAGTGCTCTTCCGATCTAATATGTGATTTCTCCTCTTGCACTAATTTTTAAATGATTCCATTTCATTCAGTTTAGTGACACTTAAAACACGTCTTGTTGTCCGAGTGTTATTATCACTATATGTACCATGTATTTACACGTATTTTACTATCAAATATTTAATAAAATTAAATTTCTTAATCGATAAAGTTTTTTCCTCCATGCACAAACAATATCTCTAATCTAATTCAGTAAACTCGTCATATAGCTTCTTGTTAGTTATTTCTTGAGCCTAGGAGGTGCGTTGGTGTTATTTGTTCCTTTTTAAAGTCTCAACGAATGTAACTCACTTAAATAAAGTCTTGTTTTATCACATTTCCAATTTCCCCAATAGGACTTGGCTTTGACTAATAAATTGTTTTTAAAGAGAAATAGTTTAAATCGAACACGCATGCGTCCCGGATTCTTCTCTGATTGTCCACTCCAAAGTCTATAAATTCAATAAATGAACTTCATCTTGTCTTAAATTATCACATCACATATTAACGAATTTTATGTGGATAATTAGCTGTAATTACTAGGAAACCTGCGACAGAATCTAGATTTTTATTATCTTTAATCCTAAAACTAAGGGGAAAGCTCGCAGCCACGTGAGAAAAAAAAATTATTACAAAAACTAGATTTGGATCAATTCCATCTAAAAGTAACAGTTAACACGTTTATTGCGACCCAACGGCTACAAGACTACAAGCCAACTACTAACTTCTACTATTAGAATGGACACTATTTTCTCTTTGATCCATGGAAAAGTTTCTACAACTTGAGGACCTGACAATAGACAATCAAATGTAGGGGTCTTAGTTAATCAATTAACTTGATCTTTTATATATATACTTGTCAAGTTTTCTATTTGTCTAGAGTATTGAGCGATATTGATGGAGTAATAAAAATTTATACTACTTATCTTTGTAAAGATGAAGCCAATTGTTGACTTTAGATTTTTTTGCTCTGAAATTTAATTTTTGTTTTTAAATTTACTAATTACTCCTTCTCAAAAAGATGGTCATATTCTTTTTTTTGGCCACATAAATTAAGAAAAATTCATTTAATAGTATTGAGAAAGTAAATTTTGACATTATTTTTTTATACAATTTCATTTATTAATTATTCTACTTTAATAATTCTATTTTTTTAATAACTATACACATTAAATATGGGCATATAAGAGAATTAATATTTTAACTATTTTTTTAAAAAGAAACTTGACCATAATTTGGAATTGACAAAAAAAGAAAATTGGACAATCTTTTTGAAACAGGGTAGTATGCATTACTCAAGATTTCTATTAAGGCAACCATATATTGCTAAGTAAAATTAATATCTGAGCTTAGAAGGGACTGATCAAGCCACGTGGCCGGGAGGAGATTAGGCAATTTTGTGGAAACATAAAGCGTGACCAACTAATTGAAACCCTGATTCCCACAAAGCAATTAATGAAGTTAAATGTTCACCCAACACCAACCAAAAGAAATTAATTAATATTATGGATCTTAGTTTTTGATGCTTGACAACCAAAAACACTTTATAAAACATTATTAATAAGAGTAATGCTATTTAGCACCACTGATACTTGGCACCATATCAAAGTGGTATTAAATAATTGGTTGAATTAAGTGAGTTATTTATTTATTCATTTAATTTCACTTATCATTTAATGCTAAATTGGATGCCACATAAACTGGTGTCAAGTACCACTAGTGCTACATAGCATTATTCTATTAATAATTAATCGGTACGATAATTGGTTTGACATGACTTTTGAAATGTTAATAGAAAGTTAGAAGTTGTTCTTGAGTTTCTTTCGATAATAAATATCTAAAAGTTTTGTTACACTTTATATTGAGAGGAACGTAACTCAACATGGATTATTAGAGAACTTTTTTTTAATAAGTAAAAACTCTTCCAAACATGTCTTATTGGATGCCATAATTTCTCTTAGTACTAAAGTCATCATTACACACATATATATGTATTGTGATATATAATTTGGACATTATATATACTCTACGCACTAGCTAAAAGATCCTATTTTGAGCTTTTCCAATATATGATCGCCACATATATAATTAAAATACCTGATTAGCTACCTATCCAAGAAATTCCGCCAATCATATTAGCCTAATAGTAACATACTATAAATATATTGAGTTTTCATATATAATATAATAATAATAATAACCAATCTTCTATGCCCGTGAATAATTAACGGGTACGTTCCGTTTGTTACCTGCTGTCTTCGGTCTCACACACCATATGGGCCAGAAATTAGGTAATGTTTCACTAATTAACATTCAATATTATCCCAAAATCCCATTTTTGTGAAATGCTCTCCCATTATCTCATTTAATAATCTCACATAAATTTGAACAGTTCATATGTACCAGAAAAAAAAAAAAAATAGTTTCATCCCATGTAACAGACAGATTTGTTAATCTGCATGTGCTCTTCTGCTCCTTTTGTTTTCTCCCACAAAGTCACCTTCTTCTTGTCTGATTCTAAACTCTCTCTCACTGAGTCGTACATAAATAGGCCAATTTGTTTAAAGAAAAAAAGTCCACAAAATTTTCAACTTTCAAGCCTTCAATCGGCCCCTCTCTAAAATATGTCTGTTCCACAAGCGCCAAAAAAGTCAGATTCTTTAACTAGTTGGTTCTTTACCTATAGAAGGCTAAAGTTCTTCAGTCGCATGCAGCGGCTTCTCCACCTCAAGGCCGCCAGGAAGCAATACAAGCCACCGGGAAAGGTCGAAAAACAGATTGTTAAAGAAGTTCACGCAGAGATAGGGCTAGTATTACAGAGTACCATGAAGAGATCATTAGAGAGTCATGATGATTGGGTGGTGATTTTGCAAAGGTCTGTTAAGAGACTTCATTTTGGGAGCTGGGAAGAGAAGGAGGTGGCTGCTGAAGACATAAAAGGACTAGCAAAAGACGACTTGAAGCGGAGGAAAACTATGGCGGAACTCGGCGTTATACCGCCGTTGGTGGCCATGGCCGGTTCAGAAGTGGTGACGCGCCGAAGATTAGCCATTCAAACGCTACTTGAGCTTGCCAATGGCTCCTTTACGTAAGTTGATACTCTTCCCTCTCTATTCATAATTTATACTTAGACTCGTAAATAAAGTTGATTCCGGTCAGAGTTTCAAGAAATCTTCCCTCCTTTTTTCGCGAGCCAATCTAATTAGTTGTGATTACTCAACTATTAGGTTAGGTTAGAGCAAGAGGGATTGATGTTTTCCTGATTAATCTTTCTTGTCTCAGAGTTAGTTGGTACTGTTTTATTAGTTGCATCTATATTCTATTCTATACGTAGAAAGGATTTAGCAAAATGTCATATCAATGGATCCAAAAAACTAGTGGGATTTTTGCACAACATGGTGAAGTGGCAAAATTTGATTGGAAATTGAACTTAATGCACCAAGGCAAGCAGACCATGATGGAATTCCAGTGGCCATTATTGATCTACAAGAAAGCATGTGTATGGACTATGGAGAAGGGGCTGGTGAGTGGGGTTCTCGGGGCCCGCAAGCATGGATATATAAAAAATTTACCATTACAATTAGAATTTTTCTTGTAATAAACAAAAAACTTAGTTATGCTACGAACGTGTATTGAGATATATCTCTTCTGCATAAAATTTTTTCCCAACGACTATCATTGGCCGCCGGTACGGTCCTTCTCTAACTCCATCCCTGAAGAGAGATCGGTTGGAGGTGGGGGAAGAGAAGTGGGTTGGAGTTTTGGTGTTGTGGGGGGCAGTGGGAGGGTGGGGTGGGGGTGGGGTTGGTTCATTGCCCAGTTTTCCTACAATGAATTGCATTCATACTTGAATAGTCCCCCACCCAATAATTTTAATTAATAAAATTCAAGTAAAAATCCAAGTAGTTGAGCTAACATCATTTTCTATCTTTAGCATTTCCACGATGCAGACTTTTTGCCTAGTTTTCCACTTCAAAAGTGTTTGATGAAGTGGTCAACCGCCTCCCTCGTCTTCTCCTCTATGGAAGCTAATATTGATGTGCTCTTTCACTTTGGAGAGTTCAAATTTTTAGATTAGATGTCCGTGATTTTGTACGAACTCAAGTCTCTTTATCATAACATGTCAAACTTTTCATATCTAATAATATGAGAGGGTGATAGCAGAGTATGCAGTATGTGGTACTTAGATGATTAAGTGACATATCATAGTTTTGAATTATTTTGAGACAGGTTGTTTGTAGGACATAAAAATAAAATTATAGGGCCTCTGAGATTTGGTGTAGTAGTTTGAAAATGGGTTACTTCTCTATAATAAAAAATTGCAAATCTTGACCTTCATTTTCAAATGCAAATGATTTGTTCCAAAAAGAATCTTGTTGACTTCTCCATTCCATAGTGTTTTTATTATTTCTTGACAGTCATTTTGTTCTTCTCTGGGCAACCCCACATATGACTATATTGTTTAATGTCCCAGTCCAATTATTTGACAAACTGTTTCTTATTTTCATGGCATTGTTGTTTCTTTTTGTTGTTCTTTCAGGAACAAGGTTCTCATGTTGGAGGCTGGAATCTTGTCGAAATTACCCGAAAACAACGGTGTCTCGGGTGAACAACCTATGCAAGAATTTGCAGAGCTCCTCTTATCTATATCTTCAGCCTTAGCAAATACCAGATTTTCTATCTCATCTTCAAGAATTATCCCCTTTATAATTCACATTCTGGAGTCAAGTTCAAGTACTATTCTGACAAAAGATTCATGTTTGACAACATTGTACAATCTTTCATCAGTTCTAGAAAATGCCACAACCTTGGCTTCAAGTGGAGTAGTCAACATTCTCTTGAGGCTCTCTTCAGTTAAATCAGCGTCAGAAAAGGCCCTTTCATTATTGGGAAACTTGGTGGTGACGTTAACCGGAGAGAAGGCGCTGGAGAGTGATCTGTTGGTGCCCGAGAGATTGATCGAGATTATGACGTGGGATGAGATGCCGAAATGCCAAGAATTATCAGCTTATGTTTTGATGATTTTAGCCTATAGAAGCTCATTGCAAAGACAGAAAATGGCCAAGGCTGGGATTGTGCCTGTCCTTCTTGAAGTGGCTTTGTTGGGTAGCACATTGGCCCAAAAAAGAGCTTTAAAAATATTGCAATGGTTTAAAAATGAAAGGCAAATGAAAATGGGGCCTCATTCAGGGCCACAAGTTGGGGGAATATCCATTGGTTCCCCTCTAAGTCCAAGGGAGGTTGATGAAGGGAAGAAATTGATGAAGAAAATTGTGAAACAGAGCCTATATAAGAATATGGAAACAATTACTCGACGTGCCAATGGGGAAGGCGATGCTTCCAAGCTTAAATCGTTGGCAAATAGTTCGAGTTCTAAGAGCTTGCCTGATTGATTCACAGTTGGTGGAGACTCGCCTTCTCATTATTCTCAGAATCAACGTGTTTTGAGGCGTAAATACATGTGAAATATTGAAACCAATTCCAGCGGATTAAGATGCTAATTTTCTAACACGAGGAACACTCCAAGGGACTGCCTCTTATGGATTGCACTACTCGTGCAACACTACCATATTCTGGGCTGTATATTGTTGAATAGGATTTTGTTTTTGCCTATATGAAAATAATGTTTGTTTCCCCCTTTTGAGTTTTGAGGTAAAAAAAAATAATGTGTTTTTAATTGAAAGGGTAAATTTTACTTCATTGTTCCTTCTACTTTCTATGAACTGTATGTAACTTTGCATCTTGAATTCTTGATTAATTAACCCGTGCGCTAATCAATATACAACTATGCCATTTGCACGACGGCACTTTTTAACATAGAGATGTACAATTATATTCTTTACATTAATTTCACAAGGATAGCCAACTTTCATTTTTCATACACATATACAAAGAATGGTTATATTGAAACCACAAATTTTTACTAAGCACACCACACATAATAATAATTTCATTAATTAAATAAACATTATAACTTCAGTAATTTTCACATTTAGATCCTTAACTATTTTTAGGTCATAATTTATCTATATAATACTTTAATCTATTGCATCTTCTAAACAATGATAGTTTCCTGTCCTTATAAAAGGTTCATTACAAGAAACCTTTAAGTGTTTTAAACAAGTGAAAAAGCTACAAACATAAAGGTACAACTATTTGTAAATTAGAGGTAAATGAAGAGAACGAGAAAAATAGAGGAAATGGATTATTTTTTTTTTATCAAATCATTATTATTGTTATTTTCTTTGTTTATTACTTTATGATTGCATGTTTGGTATGTCGAAATAGTATGGATAAAATGTTTGAGTAGTGTAATTTATATAATTTGTTATTGAAGAATAAGAAGTTTTGTTATGCGAATTAAACAAATGATGAGGTCATGCAAATATTCGGTAATAACTATATTATGAGAAAATATTTATTTAACAATTACATAACGAGATTCTATTTTACAATTTTAGATTAATAAAACATAATAATATTAACTATTAAAACCGTATAATGATCTACTATAGCGGGTTGTTTTATGTCATAACCGTAGAAATCAAACTTTAACCCTCCCTCAAGAAGCCATAGTCCATAGACTCGGGTGTGCCTATATAACACGATCGAGAGCACCTCAAAGGCCAAATTCTCCCCCTTGGGAGAAAAATCTCTCCCCCTACTTTAATGGCTTGGGGACTAAAACCTCGATCGGCCACTACACGTTCAACTATATATTTACATAATTTGATAGTCACATACACAAGAAAAGATACGAAAGTTGATCGGTTTAATCTCGACTATTCAATCCTTTTGTTTCTTCTCTTTTCCTATTTTGTTCGGCTTTCAAGACGCATATGAAGAAAGAGCGAATGATCATGGACGGTTTGTTTGTTTGTTGGATGTTGGCTTTGCGTTCTATGTCAACAATGTTCGATTATATGTTTCTCTTTCAAGGTCTTGATTTTGTCTTCCTACGGCATGAGTTTTTCATGAAAAAAAAATGTTTATTTGTGTGTTTATACAACATTTAAAGTTGGCTTTTGATTTTGTTGATCCACATTGTCTCACGGGGATTGCAAGAAATATTTGATTCCATTTTTGTGTTTTTGCTTTGCTTTTTGTTTTCTTGATATTGTTGGAATTTTCAATTCTTATTTATTTATTTATATTTATTTTTGAAGTTCTTGCTTTCTGTTGTTACTGGAATTTTTATTCACATGCCGTTTGCTATTTGAAGTTCTCTTCAATTTTGTTATTCTGTGTCTTTATTACGAAGACAAGATAGGAAATCTTTAAATTTTTTTCATGTACAAGTTCTTAATAATTATTCTTTATTTTGGTTTAGGTAACGTTATATGTGGCGTCATAACAAATAAGGATATGCGTGAGTTAGATCAAAATATCACTAATCCCCTCATTTGTCATGACGTCCCATATCCAATTCCTAACTAAAATAAGACGATTATTTTTTACCAAGACAAAATCCAGTAGAGTTGTGTGACCTTGTATGGGTATGACAAAGGGATGCCCTGAATTTTGAAAAATAAACAAGGATCCGATTATAAAATGGTATAAAACTTGGGGGCCGCAGCGCTATTTTTTTTAATTGTTTTATGGGCTCAACTGAAACAGATTCCTCAAGAGTATATCGATAGGAAGGAGAGATCGCGGCGGGACAATGGCGGACAGTTACTTGGGACCCCCGCTTTCCCGGCCCTCCTCAAATACCCATATTTACAATTTTCCATTTGCATCCCCGCTTTCCCTTTCTTTTCCTTCCCCTTCACTTCTGAGAAATCTCTCATTTTCCTCGTCTTTTATGGCGCCTGTTAACTCTTTTTCTAGTAACAGTTCACACTACTACCCCTGCTCCTCTGCTTCCGCTTCGACTGCCAATTGCACCTCCAATCAGCCGTCTTTGCTTGTTTTTTCAGGTATCTTTACTCTTCTTTTGTTTTATTTATGTATGTTATGACTCTGAACGGAAAATCGGTTTTCTGAAATTTTTTCCTTGTTTGGTATTTTTCTGATCCTCCCACGGATACCCAGTTGATGTTTTTATCGGATAAATAAAGCCCGTAAATCTTCTAACCTTTTTGAAGCTTTGGAATGCTGTTCCCAAGATTGTAGAATATTGATACTCTTGGTGCTGTGCAATGGTTGTTCCAAAACACTGAACACGGGAGTTGTTTATTAGTCAGTTAAATCACATGAAATGAAAGATTGAATAAAAGAAAAATTGAGGTTATCTAGATTTCATCAGTAGTTTCTGAAATCCAAGCTTAAATCACCCATCTTACTATTTCTGGACCAGTCGTAGAATGAAAGTAAGCAGGGATAAATATTTTAAGAATTTTAAAATGAAATATGATTTTCCACGTTTAGAGGAATTAATAAATAACTAAATAAGTATAAATCAGATACAATGAAGTATGGGTGGCTCCTGAGAAAAAATTTGATCTATTAATTTAACCTTGTGACATGCATATTTAAGTTTTGTTTCACGTACACTCAACTACTTGGAGAATCATAGAATATATATTTGATTAAAATTTATGTATTTGATCATGCCCTTTTCATTAGAAAATGAATGTGATTAGTTGTTGATGACTGTGCTATGTATGCAACATAACTGTTTGAACATTTTCTCTTGTCAATTCATTTGGTACTATTAAGAGCTGATAGCTCATTTACATGTGGAATTTCTGTAACAATTTTAGTCAAAAGAAGTATCCACCGCTTACCATCTATTGATGTAATCATCAAGCGGTCGCACACATCTTCAGAACATATAATGTTTTGTCTGTCTTTAGTTTAGAGTGATGACAAGTAATCGGTGGATCTTTGGAACTTTCTCAATCTGCATACATCAATATCTTGCTAAAAGGAGTATTCTAATCTTCACTTGGAAGGGCTGTGATCGAATGACGGCCTGTGTGATTCTAATACATGATAAATGGGGTGGGATTGTGTATTTTTGTTGCAAGATCTATGTTATTGCCACCTGTGTGGACGATTGTTCTTCTAGTTTGGTCCGTGGACTTATTAATAACAATAAAATATTTTACTTTCCCGCTTTATCCCCACACAGCCAAAAATAAAATATTCAGGATTAATCAATCCTGATGATTCCGTGCTTGAAATTTGAAATTCAGAATTTGGTAAAATCTAGGATACAACTCAAATGCTGATGTCATGAAGTATGCATGACAGTTGATATTGGTGTTTTCTTTCATTTCAAGTGAAGTGAAAACGTTTGGACAGAGTAACTTCTCAGATATACATTGATGCGAGATTTTCTTAACGTTCTGAATATTTAGGCTATTTTGTCCAGAATATTAAGTATTTATATCCAGCGTGTTGTTGGCAGTTACTTTTGAGGTTGATATTATGCAGATAAATTAATAGGCTCTCCTTTGAAATCGTTGACTCAAAGTTGTAACTGCATTCTCTAATATGTTAGGAACAGTGAGGCTCTTCAGTTATACGTTACTCTTGATATTTCAATACTGCTTATTGTTTCTGGC
>CAVNYN010288228.1:4921-106190 GCA_963692815.1 Nyctanthes arbor-tristis | reverse complement strand
CTCTTCAATAATTATCTCTTTAAACATGAATTTAACTATGTCACATGCATATCTAGTAGAATTGGAAACTTAAAAATAATAATATGTTTATAAAATCATTAAATGTCTCTTTGATTTGTAATTTGCCAAAATGATTGCAATTTTTTTAGCACACAGTGCAAAAAATTTATCATTTTGACCTGCAAAAAGTAGTTAGCACTATAAGTTTCATTCAGATTTAAAACTTTAAGTAAACTCATCACCAAACATGTCATCTGTTTCATCCCCACCCACAAAACCATATATAATTTTTGCCGTTATTATGCCATCCCTACCTAGTAAGACATTACAATTCACAGCAACTACCTTAACGATGGTGCTACTGCTACACTGCCAAGGAAAGGTGTTGCAATTTGTAGCGCAACCATCGAGGAGATGCTACAACTTGGTGCTACAAAATTGCAGCACCAATTTTCAACTGGATATAAGGTTTTGGGAGCGGATGGAAGGTTTCAAAGGGGGAGAACACGAGTAGGTGAAGAAGATTGAGTGTTTTTGTTAAGATGTGACTCTAAATTATAATTTAGCAAACAACATGTATTAGTTATTCCCTCGCCTATATTCCCCCTGTAATTAAAAAAAAAAAAAACATATATCAGTTATTCTCTCTCTCTTCTTGGCTCAATCATCCATGCAAATTTTCTTAATATATTTTTGTTTAATTATTACATCCTTTTCCCCCCCTAAATTTCTTCAAAAATTAAGCTAGGTGTGAGCCCCCACCCATGGCCACTGGTCAAAGAACAGCCTATTCATTTATTACATTAAATTGTGACAAAAGGCAGTACAATAATATTACATTGAGTCCAACGCTGTAATATGTTGTTGAGCCAAGAATCTATTAATTATTGCACTACCATTCTACACAAAAACAACATCACACTTCGGGCTTCATAAAGGAGTTCAACGATGAGCCCAGAAATAAGAATATAGAGGGATGTGAGGTGGGTGGCAATCGGGGGCAATTTATTAATTGATTCATTTAAAAATGGGATTCATAGTTGGGCTCCCTTATGGAGCCCAAAGTGGCTTCTTGATTATTTTCATCTAGAGAACCAATTAGTTCAAGATTCGTAATATTTGATCAATGGTTCAAAGTTCAAACCCCAACTTTTTTTTAAAGAAAAAAAGAAAAGAGAAATTCCAAGATAATTTGAATTTAGGAAAGAGGATTCATATTATTGTACAATCCCATCATCGCCACAGGTAAATTTTCAATACCCTAAATCAATGGGAAGTTGGCAAGTATATGCAAACTGACTCTATATGTAATTGTCTCACTTCTCAATGGTCAACAGTATCGAATCTACAAGTGTTGGAGTATTTGAAATTTTTCTCACCATTACCAATAAAATATCCTCCCTCGACAACTCAAACTAAAATCACAAGTGAATTACATTTCTCGTAAAATGCTAGAATAGTTGTAACTAAGTTTCTTTCCTTGTAAAAATTCTAGTTTTATTAAAGAGTTTAGAAATTGTGAACCTATACGCCTAACACTTTGTTCAAACTTCAGGCATGACCATATAAGAAAGGCTTGAAACAGACCCTCAGGAATGAAACCCTTCATTAATGAATTTACTGGTAAAGGATACAGAGCCTAATCAATTGGCACAATACAAACTCGCCACTTGTATAATTTGGTCTTCACCTGCTCATCAATCAATAATTTGAAGAATAATTACGAAACATTAAATTTGAAACCGATTACATCCATTTTTCCGTTTTTTTTCTTTTTTCTTTTGGGTATTAATTATTAGGTTTTATTAAGAGACAAACTTGCTTGAGAAGAAGACGTGTTTTAATATGACTGTCGCACAAATCTATATGGTGTAGCTAATCAATAAACGAATACTAACCTCTACTCAACAAAATGAAATTACTTTTAAGCCCTGAGTGACAAGAGGAGACTTCCGGATTCTAAAGTAACCTCACATTACCAGTCACCAGAGGCCCCCTTGAGGGAAATATTTTTCACTGAACGATCACACCACATAAAATGGAGCAACCATCTTATTGAATATTCTCCCTCCTTTAACATAATCTTACGTGCCGTTTTAAGTAGTTAACGGAAAAGTTGGAGGGATAAACCAAAAGCTGGCGCTTAGATAAAAGTGGCCATCTATGCTCATATTGTACTAATTTTGTGATAAAACTGTGTGCCTGTCATAACTAAATGCATGATGCTGAATTTCCCAACTATCGTTAGCAGAAAAGAACACTTCGTGATGAGTGCAAAAACTACTTTATTTGCAATGTCAACATCTCAAAAACCTAATTATGAATGATGAAAGTGATAAAACAGGGAGATACATTGATTTTAGATTGTAAATAAAGCAGGCCCCTTGCCCCCTCTTTGAGTCTGAGTTCAATCATGTGTGCCTCCAAATAAGAATCATGGTTACCAAACTCACAAAAAACTCACCCCTGGTCCACATTCTCAAGCGTACTAATGTGCGCGTAATGTTGATGCTAACAGCTGACAGAAAACTCACATGACCCGAGTATACGCGTGCTTACCTGCATTTGGGGTGTGCTTTCAGCATGTACTCTTAGACACAACAATAATAATGTATAACCAGCAAGATTTTATGTTGTTGCTAAGCCCAGAATACCAATTCATCCGGTAAAAACCTGCAGATACACATAAGTTTCCAAGAATTCCAATATATGTTGGTATACTTGTGAGTTTTCTCCCATCAAATCAGGGATGGATATTAGAGATGATGACAAAAAGTGGATGCACAATAATTGTTATAGGCGATTTGCCATCAACTCAGGCATGGTGGCCATATAAAATTCTATCTAAACCAGGATGTTCTAAGCATAAGCTGCAAATAATTTGATTTCTTTCTAAATGTGTGGAATCAATGTCAATTACAAAACACAAACAATTATCACGTTGCACAAAGAGACAAAAAGAGAAACAAACCTCTTCTAATCATGATTAAACATAATGGGACACCTACTTCATTAATTAGGGGGCCAAGAAACATCATAAAGACAGTATCAAACGTTCCATGGTTCTTTTTCCCTCAACAGCAATGAACCTCCCCTGGACACACGAAACAATGACTAAGAAACAGGTATCATCATTTGCAAGAAGCTCAGCCTCGACATGTTTAGCATGCAGTACTGGACTCTAAAATGGATCAAATCTCAGCTAATTTCTTCTATAATCCTATTCTATCTAATCTAATGCCATTTATCAAATGGTCCTAAATTTTTGTCCTCCCCACATGAACACTACATTCAACTATAGAGGACAAATGAGAGGTAGCCAGATTTTAGGTATCTAAGTTAATAGGTTAGGTTTCGGAAAAGGACCACAAACAAGAAAGACCTGCTACATAAATAACTGGAGTGTTAGAGCTAGATGAACCTCTTATTTATGTATGTCATCTCGTTTTTTAAGTAACAAGGACAAAATTTACAAGGAAGAAAGGACCTAGCCACATATAAAGTTTCACATAAGACAATGTATGAAAAGGGAATTGGATTAGTGCATGAAAATTACTTGCCAAACTTATATTTGGGTTGCTTTGAGAAAAACATAAGGGAAGTAAAATAATTTATTACTTGTGCTCACAAAGGAAAATAAGATGCATTGATCACAGTAAAGTGAAGTTTGAACTTTTTTTCTCTTCCTCAAGAAAAGTAATTCTTATATTTCCTTTTCCACCAAAATCCTTCTTATCATTCAAAAAGGTAGTTTTTCCCTTTTTCTTCTGAACTCCGGGTAAAAATAGTGAGGCGATATCAGGATATTCTGAAGATTTCTCAGAATAATATTTGCAAGAAGGAATGAACATATGTTGAGAAGTTCAGTGTTTGTATATGCTAAACTTGTGCTGTGTCCAAAAAAAAAAAAAAAGTCATTTCTACAGGGTTTAAGCATGCATATTGTGCATTATTGACCGTCAACAACTGAATCATTGGACCTTAACTAGCTCCAGATTTAAATACTAGCGAAACCAGTTTAAATTCCTTAATCATCCATAAAATCATTGAAGACAATGCATAAGTCAATTGTTAGCAAAGAGGAGGAGGGCATGCCGAGAGATACTCAGACATATTACAATAGAGAAAGAACAAACATTCAGATAACCAGCTAGAGTTCTAAACATTTTCTCCAACAGTCTTTCCAGTTTCCCCTTACTCGCATAAGTACCCTTGCTCCAGGAAGGAGCCATTTTCTCCAGAACTGACGGTAACCAAACTAATTATATTCAATTGCAGAAAGATGATGCACTTCTCTGATTTACATTTCCATTCATCGATGGTTTAATAAGCTGAAATAGCTCGATATTTGATGTATCAAAGGACAACAGAAAGGAAAGGAAAAAATCACTGGAACAGATAAGTTGATTAAACATATGGCCAACCTTCTGCAGATTCCAAGGATCACTGCCATGCTTAATCTTCCTCCTCAACCCTTAATGAAATAATTGACATGGGAAAATGTAATCAGTGCACAGAATAACAAGAAAATGGAAGACGTTAACTAGCATTGTCACTTAGATGCTAAATATTCTCCTCATCCAGTTAAACTTACTTTGGCGTGTCATTTAGAGTCACCAATGCTCTCAGTACACCGGGGCTTATCTTGTCCTTAAGAACACCCTTCTCAGAAATCGAGAAAGACTTCTCTTTCACATAGCTTTGAAGTTTTTGAGATTCATAATCAAGATGTACTTGATCTGCATGTCATTGTACACGGGCAATAAGAAAATGATCAAGAATCCACACAGAAGAAAAACAAATTTTAACATAAATGATTGAATCAATAAATCCACATTGATATATATTATATTCTCTGATTTTTCTTTATAATTCTACATTTCCACAGTTTCCTTATTTTTCTGTGAAACCCTAGTACTAAGAGACCCTGAAACTAACAGAAAAGATACTCTGGCAAACTGAATGGGATAAAAAGACAGAAGTAATCAATCGGTTAGATTGGATTTACATCTGCATGCCCAAATTCAATTATGGAACTTTTGTCCACTTCACAAATCCCTTGGAGGAGGAGAACCTGTTGACTTAACGGCTTTTGCCGTCTTACTTACTTCAATGCCTTTGCATGTGACGCGGTACCATATTAACGTTTCAAAAATAATAGGGCATCATAGGACTCTTCGGTAAACAACTTGTAGGAAGGCACAGTAACTGCTACCTATCACAAGGGCAAGTAATTGGCTTTATAGTGATTATTATTGATGAAAGGGCAATAATCCATTGAACTACCAAATAATGTACATCTATCTCTATGCTAAGATCATAGACAATTTGAGAGCACCAGTTTGAGTTGCCGCTTGTTGCCATCTTATTGTCAAGTGAGCCAATTACTGAAAAGTTTATAGGACCTTTCTGAATATCAGGTTCTGGATAAATAGATCCTTTTCAATTGCCAAGGATCAAGTTTGGCTGAGATTGAAATCTTTACAAACATATATGAGTCAGTCAGAAATTAGTTGCTAGTAAATTTTTTGTGACCATAACTATCCAATAAAATATAATCTATAGAATTAGAGGGTGTTTGATTTTTCATTATTTGTGTAAATTGTGGGGAAATTATAATGAGGAGAGGTAGAATGTGTATTGGAGATGTTAAAAGCTTTGAAATATGTGGTTGTCATTCAGCAGTTGTCAAATCAAATGGTCAAATCAATGGAAAGTAAAATTATAATCTGAGGTAATAATGAGAATCAAACAAGCATCTATATTATCTCTGATGTTTTACAGTCCATTTCTAAGATGGATGATACGAGGGTCTCCAAAGAATTTGAAATACTCATTTAGACACATCCCTTAATACAAATGAATCACAATTCTATACACAATAAGACAATTCTACAAAATCGAGGCAACCTCCTTGACTGGAACTATCTCAAATCTTTTAGGTAAGGTTGAAAAAATATATAGAATGCCAAGTCCAGCAATACCTTATGTCGGAAAAACCCACTGGATGCATATATTCAAAAACACAGCAACACAATGTATAGGATAATCATATCTACATACGAAACAGTAATACAATATATGTATATTATTGAATAAACTTTTGTGAGAAAGAGATAGAAGTACCATTCTCTACAATGGTATGAGCAGCATGGAAGGGAATGCTAGCAAAGACATCAGTACCAGGGAAAATTAACCACGTCTTTTCTTTTGGATCATAATCACCACAGGTTTTGCAGACCTCTTTCACCAGTGGCCTTGACTCAAAGCTGCTCATTAGTGACTCAAAAGGCAAGGGAACACTAGTCTTTGTTGATTGAGCTCTCTTTCTTAATTCTGTCAAAGCTTGCCTGCTCTTCTGTCTAACTTTGTCATTTTCAACCAACTGCAGGAATTTACCAGAAATTAGAGTAAATTTGGAGAGAAGAATGAAAATATTTGAAGAAAAATTCTTCCAAATACCTGATGGCGAGCTAATAGAAGATGTTCCGCTTCCATTTCAAGTTCAATAAGGCCCTGCTGGAATTGTTTCATTGTTTCATCCATTTTGCTTTGCTAACAAGATTACCTGAGTGATAGTACTCAAGTTGTCACATATACTTCATTTGTTACGTAACTAATTACACCGACGGCCTAGTGTGCATATGCATGGTGCTTTTTGCTTCAATATTTGGCTCAAAATAATTAAAAAATAAAAAGAATAATCTTCAAAGAGTACTCTAAAGAAGAAATTCTCAGCAAAACTGAAAACCGGAAAAAAGGGAAACCAATAGCTTCTTATAAAACAAGAAAGTAAATCTGTAGAAAATAGGAGCTAAAGTACCTTTTTTTCCTTAAATAAATTAATCAAGTGCAAAGTGATAATTTTGGCTAAATTTTTTCCCCTTCCACTTGTCAAAATGTTTTGATATCAGTTAACCTTTTCAATGTCTACTATAAATTAATGAACAGCGTGCAAAGTTCTTCAAAAAAATATGACTATTGTTGCAACCCTAATGATATTCTAATAAGAAGTAACAAAGGGGAAACCCAGAACTTATAAAACAAGCTAGTGATTCTGTAGAAAATAGAAGATACAGTGTTTTTTCCTTCCTTTTTATTTATTTATTTTTTTTTAAGTATATAAATCAAGTGAAAAGTGATACTTTTGATTAAATTTTTTTCTTCCACTTCTTGTCAAATTGTTTTGACATCAGTTCTCTTTTTAACTGTTTATTACCATAAACTAATGAACCAATTGTGAAGTTCTTCAACAAAATATGAGTATTTTTGCAACACTATGCAAAAACACTCATGATATTCCTATAAGCAGTCACAATCCAGCCTCAACAATTAACATTGTATATTTAACCAAATTTATTGCACAATTCACAGATACCAATGAAAAGTAATTTTCTGAGTACTTCTTGCAACATAAAGTAGTTAGTAGTCATTCCAGCATTATACATACATAAATTTGGACCAGAATTGCAGCAACATATAGAACACAATCAAATTCATTCACGTCTAATAAAACAAAAAACAAAGCAAGAGAAATTCTTCGCCAACCTCTAGATTGAAATAACCAATCAGTATAAAATCTTACCTGATTGATGGAGTCTGGAAGAATTTCAGAAATTTTCTATAATAATTGGCACCTGATTTTGGGAGAAAGCTTCTCTCGGGCTCGGGCTCGGTGTCTCTGCTAAAAAGGTTCTCATTTTGAGAGAAATACACACTAGTCCTTAATGCATGAACTTTAATGCCATATATTTATATATATATATATATATATCCCTTTTTAGCCCTGGAAATTGACTTTCAGGGGAAATAATAATAACTGTCATACCTGTATAAAAAAAGTTAGTATACCACTTTCCCATAGTGGTTCCGACCATAGAATTCTATTTTTACATATTGAAGAAAGTATAAAAATAACATTAGTACCACTTGATGAGATGCTTAGGTTCCAAATTCTCCATATTGGAGGTTGATTCATTTTGTTTTAATTGTCATCCTGGAAGAGTTTGATCGCTTTTAAATGATCTTATATTACTTACCCGAAGATAAACCGGATAATTTCTCAGTTAAAACTGCATGATGCGTGGTCATTTTAAAAAGATGTTATTTACACAAGATAATATTAGATTAGATGTCTATGAATCTCAACTTCCAAGTTTCATTTTTGTCAGCTTCTCAATATGTCTCCCATTTTAATGTTGCCAACTTTCTTGAATTCAAATACACTAGTATTTTATAAAGTTGCAAAACAAACCAATCTTAACAGGGTTTTCTATGGTGTCCCTGTGGTGTCCAATACAGGGGCGGAGCCAGGATTTTTGCTCAGTGCGGTCAAAATTTTTTTTATAAAGACAACTATAAATGGTGTACTTTACAGCCTTCTTCCATGTGCACTTAGATCGAGCATTCCGCAATCTAAAAAACTGTCCAGATTTCTAAGAAACCTCTTTCGGTTGATATTTGTTAACAACCGGAATGCAAGACTAAGAGCTCTCTGATGAAAGTTCATGGGAAAAAGAATGGCAAAAAAAATCCATGAATATTTTCTTTCACTAGCAAACTTATTAAAATACCATCAGTGAACATTTTAAGGTGGAGAGCAGTTTCTAACGAACCCGAAACAATTCAAAGATTTCATTTCGCAAAATTCTTAGTTTCCTTTTTGCTATTCTTCTTAATTTCTACCAAAGCCCTGGGATGAGATATATTTTATTTGCATTATTCCTGTAAGAGAAAAATGAAAAGTAACGCTAGAGCTTTAGAATTGTCCCACTCTTATCAGCTTAATTCGACCATAGAGAGAAATATAGAGCGAATATACCTGATAGCGTTTCCACTAAATTCCTGGGGCAATAATCAGCAGTTACGCTAAACTCAAGGTCTAAGCCGTCGCCAAAATCGACACTGAGGGCAGCGAAATCGGCAGCGGGAGGTATACGAGGGGACTCACAGCGAAATCCGCCGTCTGGCAGGGACGATTTCGACTTGGTATTTGAGAGATACTCACACCTTAGTAATAAGGGTATTATATCACCAGAGGCGAATGGAATTTCTTGAATTTACACAGGAGATGGGAGAAACAAAGATGGAGCAAGTCAGAAATGGAACTGAATAAGAAAAAGCGTGACAGAATTTATAAAGGTCTTTTTCTTTTTTTTTTTTTTTTTTGCCCCTTCCTCTTTTTTCCATTTTTTTCTTAATTTGGGCCGGGAGAAAAGTAAAACTTCCCGTGATCGGTAATCTACTCGCTCCCGCCGTCCGTAAAATATTTCCCTCCCCTTTTTCGCATAATAAATTATTAATATAATATAAATCTTAATTAATTAATACCGTTAGGAATCTACAATTTAAGAAAGATGTATTTCTTAATATATATTTTGATTTACTATTTAATATTTCACTTTAATTCTATTTTGTTGTTGATTAATATATGCATTGTATATAAATAAATAAGAGTATATTAAAAAATAAAAAATTAATTAATAAAAATATAATATAATTTGAGACGGATAAAGAAAGAATATTGGAATATCTTGGTGGACAGGAGTATAATAATAATGATGATGATGTTAAATGGAGTTATTAGGAATTTTTATCAATTATATGTCAAAATCAGTGCTTCATTGGTAACGCTACTATCATTTTTAAAGGAATCATATTTGGCTTATATGTAGTGTTAAAATTGATGTTAACTTTACCAACAATTTTAACATTTGAGTTGGTATTTTTATTTATCTTTAAAAAAATCTTTTCTTATTTATTTGTTAAAATTAGACCAATAATTTTTTGACAATAATAGATTCCACTTAGACTAACGAACTTTAATGGCAGGTTTGTAGTGTATAACAGGGGTTTAAGTTTATACTAGATTTTCACTCGTGCTATTGTACGGGTAGAACTCTAACAAAATGTTTTATGAATAATAATGCACACTAAGATTAATAAGAAAAATAAAGAAGGACAATTATACGTAGGAAATGGTCAACGAGATCTTTCGAATGAAAACTTATATTCAACCAATATCACGTGAAAACACACATTAATGCAAATTCAACACAAAAAAGAGCTCAATTCTTTTTATTTAAATGCAACCAAGAACTATACATTGAACGAAAACCTAAATAAATAGGTTGCCGAAAAGTCTACTTATGTTCTCCAAATAGGTCTAGCCCATAAAAATGTCAAAAACAATTAAAAAAGAAAAACAAAAAGTAAATACACAACTCAAAATCAGAAAACATAACTTAGTTTGAGGAAAAAACGAAATTAGCATTGGTAAAGCAACTGATTTAGTTCCTCTCTACAAACTACCCAAAACTTAGGGGGTTATGGGCTGAAAACAGACTCTAAACGCAAAAGTTATGCATATTTCTTCAATCACCAGAAAACTTACCATTTCATGTACGCAAGTAAATTGTAGAAAATAAAAATAACATCATTTAAATTAGAAATCTAAAAAAAGAAAAAAGAGAAAAAAGAAATCCATTCAATAGAAAAACACACATTAAGGGATTAATGATGTCATGATAAGGTAAGCACATTAGAATTTTAATTATATCAACCAAAATAGGCAGGAAATTTTTTTTATAATTATGCCCACTAACTCTTAAATTAATATGTGTGTGGGGGGGTGGTTAGCAGAGAGAGTGGATTGTTCATTGTTCTACGTAGAGTGCGTTTAGGAAGAGTTTTACACAAGATACAGGGCACCCAAAAAAAAAAAAAAAACACTTATTTTGTATTGAATAGAGAGAATGACACTGGTTTTTTTATCGTGATTTTGTTGTTGATGTCTGTTATTGCATCTAGTGTTTAAGATGGCATTGTTCATAAACAATTCGACGCGTGCACTTGACTTGCATTTAAATAGATGTTTGGGTTAAAACTTTTGTTACCATAAACGTTTTCAATATGAACATTGATGATGGAAGACAATCTGTGATCTTAGTTGGTATGCATCAACTGCTAGAAGATTTTTCATCTCTGATGATTGCAAAAATAATGCATTAATAGGATTTCTTGCAGAACTTTTTTTAAATTACCTACAACATTACAGGTTCAGAATGCAGTTTCAAAAGCCCCATGGAACTGGGACTTTTAGAATGCCTTTGAGCATTGATATGTCAACATGAGAGTCTCAACAGGTTAAGAAAGATCTTTGGTTAGTCACAATTAGAAGTGAAGTAGTTGTGACGTTCTATATATGTGAGTCGTCTAGCAAGATCTTAAAGTGATGTAACAAAGTTTACATTGATTAATGTTATATTGAGACTATTGATTGAAAGGTTCCCAATATATTCGTGAGTCATGACTTGTTTCAAAAACAATATCGCATCAATCCATCCTACTGAATTCAAGGTGTTTTCATAATTTTTTTTTCTCCATACATTAAGTATCCTAGTACTGCCATTGTCCCGTAACTGGCCGTGCTTAATGCAAAGCACACCAGCAAAACCTGTGGAGATGAAGGCATATCTAAGTTATATAACCCGCTCTTCCGATTTATTTATTATTTTATTTTTAATTATTATTATTTTATTTTTTTTTTGGATTTTGGAAATCCTTACCTTGTAAAACTGGTTTTTATCTCTCATGGAGGTGCAAAGAGTAGGAAAAACTACATGAGCAGAGTAGCAGAAGGTGTACAAGCTTATCGCCGTTGGCAGTCCATTCCTTTGCCAAAAGACTCCTCGTTCATCAAAACCGACACCATCAAATGCCCCGACCCAAAAAACAGAACCAAGTAGGATTATGGAAGCCAAAACTCCACCAGTTGAAACGTAAGCCAACAAGGATAGACTCCTTAACCAGGTTGTAGGCAATATCACTAAAGCAGTGAGCAAAACAAACAAGTGCTTGCCCCCAATGCTCTTTCCAAAAAGATGCAAATATGCATTGGGAAAAAGCTTGTGCAAATTGTCACCTTCAAGGATAAGAAACTCGACAGCAAGTAAGAACAACTCAAGATACAAAAAAGTGGAGATAATAGCTCTCCCTTTTCTTCCAAATGCAATTTGTCCAATATCAGGATAGGTTTGCACAAGAGGATCGACATCCATACATCGTTTCAAAAGTAACCCTGTGTAGAAACAAAGGATGGCAATCAAGAAAAGTAGTGTCAAGCAAAGCCACCCTCCTCGTGAAAGCGCATATGGGACTGATAAGATTCCTACGCCTGATTAATACAAAAAGTTCATCAGATTAACTCTAGTAATCAAAATATATTTTGGATTTAAAAGAAAAAACCTACCAGATAAGGCATTTGGCCCATTAAAGAAAGTGAGGATTAGAGGGGGGCCACTTCTTGGCGATAGTACTTGTACTCCTAGCTGGTTTTTTCTCTCCATTTGGTATGTATGTACAGGGGTTTGGCCTCTCTCACCTATATATGTTGATTGAAGGAGAAAAAGCTCCTCAAGCAATTCTAATTGCAATAAAGCCATTAGAACTCCCCCAAAGGATAACATATAGAGAATAAAATCGCCAGGCCCAATTCTATTAATCCTCCTAAATTACTGCAACAAACTATTATTCATAAGAGGTGTGTGACACACAACCCCTCTGCAACAAACGCGTAAGGTACACTTTTATTTAGATTCATTCTGAAATTACATATTTGGCCTCAAATTTGTTAGAAAGTAACGCATAAACTCTCTCCCTATTAATAGTTGGCATTTATTGTTGATAACAATATATTACACGTAGAATACTTTTATAAATTAATTTAATAAAATAAAATGATTTAATTTACTAAATATCAATCGAATTTTACAAGTCTTGTGTGTATGATAATAGATTATTGTACCATGAGTTTAGCACCATTTTGGATTCATATTTTATTACTTACTAATGTAGCCGAACCTTTGATTTCTAATGAAAGTTAAGTCCTGTTTCTCAAATAAAATAAAATAAAATAAAATAAAATAATTGTTGTGAATGTTGAATGCGATATTAATAGTGATAACGTCTTTATTTACTTTGACTTATCTTTTACTACTTTAATAAACATTAACAAGAAAATTTAAAAATGATTTGAAGAAAATATCCACATATACTGCTATCTTTGTACAATTTTTTTATAAGTTGTAAATAATAATATTATCTTATAAAGTCTTACATCTTGATATTTGTACAAGAACTCATAAATTTCTATCATGTGTACAAGCTATTAAAAAGAGTTGTACAAATAATAATGCGTGTAGCACTTCTCATAATCGAAATCACTAACCGGTAAATCCTTTGGTCACCGAGTCATTAGCTAAACTGTTGGATCCTTCACCGAAGCGGTGGGTCATTACTTAGATATTATGTTAAAAAAAATTTCAAAGTAAAAATTTTCTATTCAAAAAAATATAGTTGAAAGTTTTTAGCTATTTGTCAAAAATTATAATGTTACGTAATGTGTCCCCTGGTATAGTAGCTGCAACGACGATCTTTATTAATGTTATATTATATAAAACATAAATATGGTGTTGCCAACAAATATTATTAGCCTTGTTGTTAGTTAATCTATCTATATGCTGAGGTAAGTAATTGGTCATGAGTTCAAATCTTTGTACTAAAATATCCATCCAACCAAAAAAAAAAAAATTTTTTTTTTTAAAACGCAGGCAACTAAGCCACATCTTTAGTAAGGATTTTTTTTCTCGTTCTTTTTCCTTTTTATTTATACAACGGGAGGAGTTTTGGGGACGAGTATTAGTATAGACTCAAACCCCTCTTTACCTACACCGGAGCTATCACCCTTAGTTTGGCACGGATGTTGATCTGATGAAATGCAATTGACATTTATTTATTATCGAATTGACGATACTTCTAAGATTGAAACACTTTAATGAAGCCACTACAACCTGAAAGTCTACTTATTATTGTAGTATCTTATTTTCCTTTAGAGTAAGGATGACATGCACTTTGAAAAAGATTGGGGTGAGCATTCGACTGAGACATGAATAGGCCAATGATTTTTCCTCAACCAACTCTTTTGCAGTTGCATCCATTTTCTGCCTCGAAAACTCGTCTATCTTGAGCCCTACAAAGAACACACCAACCCTTTTAGTCTTTGAGCACCATAGTGTTGGCAAGAATGTACTTGTAAGAGTAAGACCAGACTAACCTTGCACAATTGACCATTCTCCTTTCTCGCAATTAACGGGGAATGAGTAAATTATGCCAGGTGGGATGCCGTAAGAGCCATCTGAGTACACTCCCATTGACACCCAAGTATCCTAAATGAAATGGAAAGAAGACAGTTCAGAGTAATGTAAAAGAGATGAAATGGCTAGAAATTTGTTTACCAGGTATGAGTGTAAATTGTACCTTTGGAGTTCCAATAACCCAATCACGTACATGATCGCAAGCAGAACTCGCAGCCGACAATGCACTAGATAGCTTTCGAGCTTTTATGATAGCTGCCCCCCGCTGTTGCACAGTGGTAATGAACTCTCCGTTTAACCTAACATTTTGATTACAAGGTAACCAAGGGAAAAAAATGGTCCATGCATAAATAAATGTATGGAATACAACATATGTATATATAGCAGAGGATGACAATGCCATCTAATTTCGCACTTAAAGCCAGCCAATAAATTTTTGTTCGGTTTTCTGAGTTACCAGTAACTTCCCTCAATTACTGTAATCATTCACAGAATGCACATTAGCACTACTGTAATTTTCCTAGGAAGAGGGGCCAAGGAAGGATTTTCTTTGGGAAGCAGGTGGGTAAGAGTAGCGGGTATACAGATATGAATTTGTATCTGAATGAGACTGAACTGTGTTATGAGTTACCAATGATCATCTCCAACAAGTTCTCTAACAGATTTTAGCCCCTTGCCCGTATTCACAGTAGCATGATTGACATCTGGATATTGAGTAGACGAGTGATTTCCCCATATGATTACATTCTTCACGTAACTGACATGCACATTTAGCCTCTCAGCAATCTGGCCTAGAGCCCTGTTGTGATCAAGTCTTGTAAGGCAGGTGATGTTTTTCTCTGGGATTGAAGGAGCAAATTCTTTCAAAACGAGTGCATTGGTGTTCGCTGGATTGGCGACCACCAAGACCTGTCAATAATAACCGTGACAAAATTCATCAGTTAAAGAGGAAACCTTTAATATGGTTAATTTTCTCTGCACATGAAGTCCTTCTGTCACGAACTAAAACAAATAAACTAATTCTTTCTTCCAACAATTACAAAAGATATGCATAAACATGAGCCTTAAAAAAATTGAGATGATGAAAAATTGGGATAAGTCTTTTCCTCAGTGAAACTTACCTTGCAATCCGGGGCAGCATGTTTCTCTAGGGCGGAGGCCTGAGCCTTGTAAATGGATACATTTTTGGACATCACATCTTTCCTTTCCATTCCCTCCTTCCTTGGGAATCCACCAACCATAACGGCAATGTTAACACCTTTGCATGCTTCAGCTACATCTGTTGTGGCAACAATACCTGCAACGACCAGAATATTCATCCAATTAACATATAGCTATAGTAGTCAAATTCATTTAGTTAAATATAATAATTCAAATGAGCGATCCAATTGAAATCTACTGATACGGTCCTTTTAGTTTAGTTTAGTCCTTGTTGGCAATTAGAATCCTTATTCAAAAGGCAGACCTTTGAGGAGAGGAAAAGCTGCATCAATCAGTTCCATCTTCACCCTATTCAATGCCTCAGCAGCAGGTTCAATATCAAGCATGTGTATAATTACAGGTTTTTCAGGACCTAGC
Organism: Nyctanthes arbor-tristis; assembly: GCA_963692815.1. Classification (NCBI taxonomy): domain Eukaryota; kingdom Viridiplantae; phylum Streptophyta; class Magnoliopsida; order Lamiales; family Oleaceae; genus Nyctanthes; species Nyctanthes arbor-tristis. The sequence continues at coordinate 90,459 of CAVNYN010288228.1, read as the reverse complement.
ATGGCCCCTCTAGCAATCATGGGAACAAGAGCATAGCCTATTTGGCCTGTGGAGCAAAGGCATTGCCAACTCAATCAGAAACTTGGTCACTTGACATAGATTTTGGTAAAGTTAGAATTGATACTAATAATGATGATGATAAAAATAAAATACTAATAATGATGATGATAAAAATAAAAATATAATCGTTCTTTGCTTTTACAATGACAACCAGATGCATTGCTCAAAAATAAATCCTGAAACAGAATGCAAGTTATGTTGTGCCGAATTTAATTCATCTGGCATTTGGAAATGCGAAATTGGTACTTGAAACTGGAACTCGTGAGAAATACACTGGATTTTGATGAAACCAACCGCTTCTTGTTCAAACTCAAAGGTCTCAATTCAGGGGACAAAAGATGCAAACATAAGCAGAGCTATAATCAAGATTTTGACAAATTAAATAGTTCAGTGGTGCATATCAATCTATCATGCCTGCAGCTCCAGTAACAAGCACAGTAACAGGTTCTTTCTCCACGTCCAAGAAGCCCCATATGTGTCTTACAATCTTCCATGACAAATACGCACAGCCCGAAAGAACGAAAGGCTTTTCCATGGACGCCAAGTACTCCATTTCACAAAAAACAGCAAAATATCAACACAAAAGTTCCTTTATACAGTATTCCGTGATTATAAACCATCATCATATATAGAAACCCAAAACTGGATCAAATTGAGAATGTGGGAAACACTTGAAACCAAGGCAACCAAAGAGCAAGACAAAATCCATAAGTTATGAAATAGTATAACATACCCCCCTCCCAAAGAAAAGAACGTAATAACACAATGCAAGAAGACATAAATCGCAGAAAACATAGGTGGCCACGTGATTCAAATGCAGAAAAAGGATTTTACCAGCAGCTCCAGTGACAAGAACTCTGATGGCGTCTATGGCCATGGCTAAGAAACCTTGAGAGTAGCTTTGAAGGGTGAAATTATAAGGAAAAAGAAAAGGCTCGGAAATTCTCTATATGTAGTGAATCAGTGATCGAGTGCAGAGAGCTCAAGGATCGAGATAAATCGGATACCGAGGAAGATATAGTTAGTGATAACTGATAAAGTTTTGGGATGATGTACAAAAGTCGCCATAGCGGACGTTGCCGAAAAAGCTCTCAATTTTTGGTGGATCCTAACGGGCTTTCTCACCCAAATTGTTGCTCCAATTTTTGGTTTCTCCATGGATTAAATGAAATATGTTAACAAATGGTTTCATTTCATAAAATCGTTCCCATATTGCCCGATCGATGGGCTACTCCATCATCATTGCAGGCTATGGATGAATTATTATTATTATTATTATTATTATGATTATTATTATTATACAGACTAAAAGGCTAGATGCACAAAAAGAAGAAAAGAAATAAAGAAGATTGCAATTTGCAATGGGAGAGGACGAGGAGAAGGAAGAAAACATCTATTACTTTTTTAAGTCAAGTAGGGAGAAAAGCTTCTGTTCAATCGGTAATATCATCACCACCACCCGTCTTGTGCCACATTGCACCTTTTACGGGTTTGAGTTCAGCTATTTGTAAGTAATGATTCAGGCAATTGTTTAAAAAATGGGGATAAATTTACTGTTTTATACTTAAATTATTTTTCCCAATTATACAATACGTAGGGGTAAAATTGTGAATTTACCCCTATTTTGTAAAAAATTATCTGAATGATTACTTGCAAATAATATTCTCCTACAATTTTTGTTAGAAGATCGAAAAATTGCATCCAATTTATGCTTTAAAAAAAAGTTCGGAAGAATGATTCTAGTTATCAATGAGGTTAATTTTCCTTAAAAGTTAGAGCATATGTTATTTAATAATAATCCAATTAATCACCATCGTGGCAAATCACCATCCTATATGTTAGTTTTTTTTTTTAGTTATTTAATAATAATCCAATTAATCACTATCATAGCAAATCACCATCCTATGTGTTAGTTTTTTTTTTAAGACACAATTGTGTCTATATAACAACATGTATTAATCCATATAAATTTAAATAAACTTATTTTTCTAATAAGTATCACTTATCGTCACGGGATGTGAAAAATAACATTACTCATATTATTATTATGGAATAAAATCCTTCCCAAGATTTAAAGTAATTTTGAGACTTTAACAAAAATTCCAAACATTCCTCCCCCAAAAAAAAAAAAAAAAAAAAAAAAAAGAGAAAGAAAAAGAAAAAAAAAAACTCAAAAGTTCCAAATATGAAAACAATCTAGAGACAGAGGACTCATGAGTGCTTTCTCTGAGGTTTGAGGACTAAATAGTAAGAAATACGATAGGTTGGCGCCGAATTGACCATTTTCTCGCCCTCTAATTATTTACCGGAACAGCCCCTCTCTGGGTTTAATTGCTTCATTTGCCATCGTTAGCAGTGATGAAACTCCATCACGATTATTTATGCATCTTCCTACCATTTTCAAATTTTGTGACAAACTGAAACAATCACAGGGGAAGAGAAAAAATGCGTAGCTTCAAAGCGCCATTGATTTTGAGGCGTTATTTTCAGAGCTGTAATCCCAGCTTCAGCTCTCAATTTAGAGGCCTCAACTCTGTTTCCAATAATCCACTCATTGATGATGCTAACAACCTAGTGAGTTCTCTTATTTAATCAAAACTCATTTCTCTTTCAATAAGTGATCGCCATTTTTTACCAAGACGGACTCAAGCGTAGTAAAATGCAGTCACTTTACTTGAACTGTCGCTTGAACCTGCAGGTACTTGTTGAGGGAAAAGCTTGTTCAAGAACTGCAGTTCTCAATAGACCCTCCGCGCTTAATGCTCTTAATACCTCTGTGGTACGGTAAATAAGCACAGTTGATAGTACCTTTTTATTTTCCTTCTTTCTCAGTGTTGAATTGGTGTCAATGAAAAATTTGCAGCTAAATAGGTAGGTGTATTTTTTCTCCCCTTTTTGCCTGCTATGAAAGGCCAAGGCCGCATCTTTAACTTGTTTTTATGTTTAAATGGTTTGTTTGAAAATATGTGGGCAATTTATCTTTGCCTGGTCATTTAGGTGTTTCCTTATCCACCTCGGAAGATTGCATTTTAGGTTGTCTTAATATATTGAATCTCATAATTATGAAAATTAACCAGACTGATCACTGTTTTTTATGCGTTTGTGTAGAAGTTATGTTATTGTGTGAATCGGATTAGTTAACTACTTGATATTGTATGTAGTTTTTCTGTCTTGATGATCTTTGAGTTGTTTTCTCAATATACAACTTCAATGATAATGTATTTAAGTTGTTTCAATCTTAATAATTAGTATACTCACATGAACAATTGACTTCATCAAAATATTGCATGATAACAACCAGGTAGGTTATGTTCAGAGTTTCATTCACACATCATTGTCATTTGCATTGAGCTTAAATTTTTCGTTTATTTTTAGTAATTTTACCCATTCATTTTATAACATGTTCAAATATGGTGGATATAGGGTGCTAGGTTACATAAGCTATACAAAAGTTGGGAAGACAACCCTGATATCGGATTTGTTGCTTTGAAGGTATCCTTTCTTTTTTACAATTCAGATTATTGGCCATATTGCTACACTTCTTTTAGTTTCTTTAGATGTTTACATGCTTGCCAGTTCTTTGTTTGCTTATGCTGCAAAGTAAAGCATTTTTTGGTTTTGATATTCTTGAAGGGTAGAGGAAGGGCATTTTGTGCTGGTGGCGACATTGTTTCTCTCTATAATTTAATAAATGAAGGTAAAAATAAAATCTTTTTGGTTGTATGCTATAATCTCTGACAATCATTCCAGATACAATGCAGATTTTTCTTTACTCTTTAGGTTTCACAAACTACTATATTCATTAATTGCCAGTCCAACAATTCTATACTAACTGTGATGATGGTTTAATACATTCATGAGATTATTACAGATAGATTTACCCTGTTTGAGGTTGCCATAATGTATGTCGTCTAAAAAGTCAAACCAACATGCCTGTTGAAGTCTGGAACTTTCAGATAATTGTTCTAATTAGTCAAGTAATCAATCAATGTACAATAAAAAAAAACTGGGGATTATTGTTGCTCATTCATTGCTACCATGGCAGTTGTCGCTAATCCTTGGCAATTGTTTGCTCAATTACATATTATTCTGAATATATTAGTGACATGTTTTGACATTATAATCAATGTCAATGGCACGTTAGAGCAACTTTAAGTTCGTGAATAGCTGATCTTTGATTCTGGCACCAATGCTTTAGCTCTGATTCTTCCCCTTTCCACATCAAAGTAGTTATAACTCCTATTCACCTAATGCAGGGAGTCTTGAAGAGTGTAAAGAGTTCTTCTGGACCCTATACAATCATATATACTTTCTTGGAACATATTTGAAGCCGCATGTGAGTAATATCTATTGCCTGCTCACTTCTGCACGTATTATAGCTCATTCACGTACCATATTCTACTATTTTCAAATCGCAAGCTATCAAAGGACAGAGATGTCTTGAGGCTTGAGCAATCATGCTCATGCTTCCTTTTACTAAAGTTATAAACCATTGTTAGATTATCAAGGGGGAAAAGGAAAGAGAAAAGGATATTGCAGCAGTTTTTTTCAAGTTCGTGCACATATCAGTTAATTTACTTGTCTATTTTAAGCTAACTCCATTTTGAGATAATCTCAGTAACTTCATTCTTGCACATTTACTGAGGAGTCAATCTTTAGTAGTCATGTTTCTTGCATATGAATTTTCTCCATTTACATTTCTTTTGCCATTTAGTGCAATGATCTCCATGCAGGTGGCTCTCTTAAATGGGATTACCATGGGTGGCGGTGCTGGAATTTCAATCCCTGGAACATTCCGAGTTGCAACGGATAAAACTGTATGACATATACATGGATTTGACAGCCCTGCATTTTTCAAAATTTCTTCTATTAAAAGATGATTCCTATTTGGGCAAGTGCTCAACTACTTTACTGAACCTTGTTTGTACTCATGTTCTTTGGCTGACTATCAGACCATGTTAAATTACTTTTGGAGGGCATGAGATATGGAAGTTGGTACTTAAGAATTTCATGGAAGTGAAAATGTGACCATTTAGCATATAGAAAGTTCAAAGAGTTTGAGAAATGACATTTTTAACCTAAAATGTAAAGGTTGTAAAAGTAGGAGGTTGGATGTGAAATTATTACGAGCGGCGTATCTATGACAGTTGGTTCATGACTAGATATTTACTTCTGTTTCTCTAGCTTTGTTATGCTTCTATCTGCTGATCCTAGTGACTCCCAGCATTTTTTATTAAAATTCAAGTTCTAACCATTGTTTGCCTTTTCCTTAAGTTTTATTGTTTATTCTTAATTCTCTGTGGATCTTGATCATGTTTTGCTAAAATATTACCAGTTTCATGTTCTTTTATGTTGGTATTATACAGTTTTTTATGATTTTATTATTATTTTCATCATAATTCAGTCAACCCGTTCTCTACGGATGAGCGCTTTGTTTTTCACCTCCTGTATAATTTGTACGAGAAGGATGATAAGAGATTAGTGGGTTGGAAAAATGTTTTCTCTATACAAATTTTTCTCTCTAGGAAATTTTTAGCTGTTCTAGCTGATAGAATATCTAAATATTTTTTGATAAGTTGAGCCTCAACTGTCCCAATACCTGCAGGTGTTTGCTACCCCTGAGACATTAATTGGTTTCCATCCGGATGCTGGGGCATCATTTTACCTTTCACATCTACCTGGCTATCTTGGTTAGTTCTTCTTCCTTTTCACTTGTATTTATCTTACGAAGCCTCAAAGAGGTACCACCATTTGCGACTAACTTGATGTCTGCGAGTGTCCCTTCTTTCATCCTCTGCTAAGCCTTGGTTCTTTGAGATTTTTACCTCGGCTACTCAGTGGGATCCTCATTTTCTGGGACCTTTTGTGCTTTATGAATTACCATATGAACTTTCTATGGCTGCAATGTTAAGTATATTGATTATTAGTGCTTGAATTATCTTGTTGTCCATTACCTTCCCCCCTAGATGGTCAAATGCTAGTTGAATGAGCTTCAAGGCTACTAATCAAACACCAATATTTTTCTTCTCCCGGTGTCTGTCACACTTAAAAGTTTCTTACGATTTCATCTTATTGGTTCTTTCATCAACAAGTCATCTGCATTGGACATACCTGCTAGTCCAAGTTTATTCTTTTTGGTTCTTTTCTTCTCTAAACCTTTCTGCGGCCTTTTATGGCTTTATTGACATCAGGAATAAGGTAGTCCAATAATTGAAGTACAGAATTAGAATTCAGTTCTATGATAATGTCTTGATAGTTTTTTTGCATTGTTAGTAACTTGGTTACTGATAATCTCTCCCTTCAGTTGTGTATCTACTTTACTAGAATGGTTACTTCAGATTTTTCCATGCTCAAATAAAATATGGACAATGCTTGATGTACTTTAAATGAGGAAAGATGGGTGAGGTATAGAGGGCTCTTCAATTTATGTATTGAAGAAAGCTATACCAAATTAACTTGAGACGTTAGGTTCACAAGAATAAAAAATAAATTAGACATTTAATCTTAATCTACTTTAACCTTCTTTTTCTATTAAATTTCCTTATCCATAATTTTAGTTGATGAAATATGCCCTGTCAGTAAAAACGAACGGGTGTGCAGACGGAGTTCATTCATTGCTGCTCCTTTCAGTAATCTGTTGTTTTGAATATTTTTCTGATATGTTGGTTCTTCCTCTATGTTACTTCTGAATTTTCATATTATGCTGTCTGTCCAAAAGTTGTGGCTGGGAAATTCTTATAGGTGCTAATGATCCATTAGCCAGACATCTGAACTGGCAAGGCAGCTCCTTTCACTTTGTGCATGTTTATAACATTTTTTGCAGGTGAGTATCTGGCTCTAACAGGTGATAAACTCAATGGAGCAGAAATGAAATCCTGTGGGCTTGCTACACACTATTCACTCTTCACAGTCAGTCATTTTGCTTGTTTGCTTGCTCCCTTTCTTTCTTTTTATTTTCTTTTTTCAACCTTACCAGAGAGATATTTATTGCATTTTCATCTACTTCGTCCATTACTTCTGCAGAAACTTCCTTTGATTGAAGAAGAACTCGGGAACTTGGTAACTGATGACCCCTCTGTCATTGAAAATTCTTTAGAAAATCATGGAGACCTTGTTCATCCAGATAAGAAAAGTTCAGTCCACAGGTATCTTATACGTTCTCTGGATTGTAAGTTAAGTATGCTACCAGAGGTTAGGCTAATTTACACAAAATAATAAAAAAATAAAATAAAATAAAATATATCACAATCTCTACACAGTGAAAGCTGGGTAGCACTAAACATTCCAGAGAACGGTTTCTACTTAGCCTAGTCTCTAGTTCAGATACAGACAAGGGGATGTTTCAAGCCTTGCAAAGTCTCATTTCCAAGTTGATTGACTTAATAGAAATATAACTAATCCTCGCTTTCTGAATTTATATTTGGCAAAATAATTTCTCCTCACCGTCACAACATAAAACCATACAGAGGAAAGAAAAAATAGTCTGGCGGGCTTCAGCAATCAGAGAACATTAATAACAGTTCTGATCAAATAATTTCTTTGCTTTTGATTCCAAGTGGAGCAACATTACGATAAGACCAAGTTGCAAAGAATTATAAGTGCTAGATTGTTATGCTCAGAGAAACAGATGGAAAGCAAGTTGACAATTTTTTTTCTGCTAGCACCTAGTTTGAGACAATCTGTAATTATTCTATCTGACTCTGCAGTGTGCATTAGTGGATTAACATCTTTTCCATCACTAGGTGCTTCAGGAGATATGGTTGGCATGCAATAGCTGATAGAGGATTTTATGCATGAAAGATCAATTGAAGTACTTCCAGGATTTATGTGTTGATACAAAGTGTGTCTAGTCTTTTTGGCAGTTTGGCATCTTCATTCATTTACTGAATTTACAGTACAGTTTTCCTCATAGGACCCTGTTTAGAATGAATATAATCTGGTGGTCACCATTGGGATAATTTGAACTGATCTTTTTGTTCTCTTTCGCTCATTTACTTGTTTAGGATTGAAACACTTGACAAATGTTTCAGCCACGACACTGTTGAGGAAATCATTGATTCTTTGGTGAGTATATAGTAAATTGAGTTTTCAGTTACCTCAAGAATTCTCTTACGAAACCAATTCAGAAATTGTATGATATCATCTTTTACATATCTTGGAAATCGTTCTCTACAAATTCTTTAGGTGAAATAAGAGTGGAAGGGTCATAGTTACAATACCTCTTAACTTGGTTGTATTTTTAGGTATTGAGTGGAATACCAGTCTATAATAGACACGATAGTATCTTTTTCACCTGCCAATTGCTGGGAAGGCATTCAGTTACTATTGTTGTAGGTCGACAACATTTAAAGTTCTGCGGTTGTGACAAAATGTAGAACGGCTCCTTCTCAAGTCACAATGCTTCTTATTGGGTTTTTTTTTTCTTTCTTTTTTTTCTTTTTCTTCTTTATGCTTCCATTTACACACAGACACACACTCATGAAAGAATTTTTTTCCCAAGAGAACTTTTAGGATGATAGACGTGATTATAATTGGGAAATAATTTTTTCCCTAGGGAAGTGAGGCTGCCAAAACAAATGATGAATGGTGCACGTCCACTTTGGCCAAACTTAAAGATGCTGCACCGTTGAGTCTGAAGGTTTCCTTAAAATCTGTAAGTCCTTGAACATTTTACCGAGCTGCCCTGGAAACCACCCAAAAATCTGAGCTGATGGAATTTTTGGAATTGGCCCAGATACGAGAAGGTAGATTTCAAACGCTTGACCAATGCCTTGTACGGGAGTATAGGATGTCACTTCAAGGGATCACAGGGAAGATTACGGGTGACTTCTGTGAGGTATAGCATGTTTCTGACTTGTTCCACTAGCACACATATTAAGCCTTCTTCATGAATCACGATATCAGTATGAACTCCTTATCAGGGTGTTCGAGCAAAGCTGATAGATAAAGATTTTGCACCAAAGGTAAACTCATTTGTTGTTTCTTTTTTCCCCCAAGTTTGGCCACCCCAGTTCAATTACCGGCAGCTGCAAATTTGATATTCTTTTATCTTCATAAGATCCATTAACCGTGCAGTGGGACCCTCCAACCTTGGAACAAGTATCTCAAGACATGGTCGATCAATACTTTGCTCCTTTCACGGCACTTGAGCCTGAACTAAAACTACCCACAGGGCAACGAGAAGCATTTGCATAGTTTTGAGTTCAATTTTTTTGTTGCATTGACTGGTAGCTTGTCATAGGCCTCAGCGCAGAAGGAACCCCAAACGCATTGTTTTCTTGCACTAGGCTTGTGGCGGAGAGGTACGTAGCATTAATAAACAATTTAAACATCTAACAACGATAATATATTGCCAAAGTGTGAAACTGAAGCGTTGGATGAGAAGGAAAAAAAAGGAAATTATGTAAATGAAATCGCATCATTTTTTGGGATGTATACGTGCAATATTTTGCATTTGCTGACAGTAGCTTACTCTATTTTCTTTTAGCATTTGGCATCTTCTCTAATAAGATTGTATTAATACTGAAATTTTTCTAGCACTCATATAGCGATGTGGTTACATGTATCGACATGGCTACAATTGTACGAATTACTCCCTCCATTTGACAAAAAGAGGACGGTAGGTATTTTTATATAGATCGATAATAATTGGTAGGTAATATGGTTTGTACACTGAATTTTATGTGTATTTTTTCGTTTTAGTCCTTGTGCATAATTAATGATTTAGAATTAATACTAATGATTAAAGTATGATTAATATTGAAATGAGTATAATTATTCTAATTTTGTCCATTAAAATTATGTGAATACCTTGAGTATTATGTCAAAAAAAATTAATTAATTCATTTTCTTTTGAAGTTTGGTACTTATGTATTTTAAGTGGTTAATTAATTAGGGGCAAACATAGAAAGTGAAAAATTAAATACAAGCTCGATAAGTCGATATAGTAACTAGACTATCTTTTGGGAATAGATCATGAGGAAATATTGGATTATCGACGGAGGGAGTAATAAACACTATGAATATGTGAACTCTTCCCGGATGTTTTAGCGATGCTGGCTCTTTTATATACGTCATGCAGATGTTAAACAAGCAAATAATGCGACATAAATAATAAATACAGTTACAATTGACACAATGAATTACCTAACATCATTTATTAATTAATAGCTTATGTCCCCTTGTCTTAGTTACTTTGTCTACTTTTTTTTTTTTTTTACACAAAGATTAAGAAAAACTAGATTTTCACCCGTGCATTTCTAAAGAAATTTTATACATAAAACGTAATAAAATTGTGTTTGTTAAGCTTAATGTTACAAAGAAATTAAAAAACACAGCCTGTATGAAATTAATGTACATCTTATGTTTATAAGTAACATGCAATTAATTCTTTATTTTGATAACATAATTTTAAATTCCTGTTATTAGTCCATCACTATTTCGTTGAACCAATAATTTTTTTATTAATCTTTAGTTTTTATTTCCTTTAAAGACAATAAAATCCTATAGCATAATTCTATATTAATTTTACACACATACATTTACGAGACATATTATGTTTCACACTCGTGCGTTTTACGGACATATTATAGTGATAGAGTAAAATAAAATGGAGTAGGAGAACATAAAATCATGAAATTATACAATCGAACAAAGTAAAATTGAAATCTATTAGGTAAATATGATATATATCTAACCAAAATGTAATACGTATATAGAATCTCAAAATAAACATATTAAATTAAATGAGCAAAAGGAAAAATATAATAATAATAGTGAAATCTAGATCGATATATTATCTATTTTTATGTAATATAAATTCATTAGGCAAATATAAGATATATCTAACTAAAATATAAAATGCAGATAGAGTTTCAAAATAAAAATATTAAATTAAATGATTAAAAGGAAAAGTACAATAATTGAACCTATAATTTTTTTATCAATTCTTATTTTTTATTTCCTTTAAAGACAATAAACCCAATAGCATAACCTATATTAGTTTCACACTCATGTGTTTCACGGATATACTCTGCTTCACACCTGTGTATTTTAAAGACATATTATGCTAATAAAGTAAAATACAATGGAGTATGAAAACATAAAATGATGAAATTATGCAATTGAACAAAATAAAATTGAAATCGATTAGACAAATATGAAATATATCTAACCAAAATATAATATGTAGATAGAGCCCAAAATAAAAATATTGAATTAAATTATTGAAAGCAAAAGTATAATAATAAGGAAAAGTAATATTGAAATCAACATTGATATATTATCTATTTTCATATAATTCAATCTATTAAACAAATGTGAGATATATCTAACTAAAATATAATATATAGATAGAGTCTCAAAATTAAAATATTAAATTAAATGATTAAAAGAAAAAATATAACAATAACGAAAAGTATAATAACTGAACCAATAAATTTTTTTATTAATTCTTATTTTTTATGCCTTTAAAAGCAATAAAACTCGTGCATTTACAAACTACTATGTTTCACACCCATGCATTCCATGAATATATTATGCTGAGAAAGAAAAATACAATATAGTAGAAGAACATAAAATCATGAAATCGGACAGAGTAAAATTGAAATCCATTAAGCAAATATGAGATATATATAAATAAAATGTAATATGTAGATAGAGTTCTAAAATAAAAATATTAAATTAAATAATTAAAAAGAAAAGTATAATAATAGAATAATGACATCGGCAAGTTAGTTTTTTAAAGAAGCCAGACAATGAGCTGGAAAATTATTTCCAATTATGCCCGATAATCAAATTGAGTTAGACAAACTCTACTTATATATATATATATATTAGGAAAGATAATTTACATATTAACTTCCTAAAATGCTTTTATTTAATGTTTGATAGATTTCAAAAATTAGTTTTACTTTTTTAAGAGTAAACATGAGTGTACTTTAATTAAACTTAAAATATAATGCTAAATATAGAAGCATGATAAAGTAAATGTGACAAATAAAAAAAAAGAAATGTGAACAAGGTAATAATCTTTTATGTATAATGCGACTTTTATTCTTTTAAATTACTACTTTCATCACAAAAAGATGATCCTATTCATTTCTTCACATAGATTAAGAAACGTTCATCTAATTGTATTGGAAAAGTAAATTTTAACATTATTTTCATATTATACTCTTTCATTTATTAATTATTTCACTTTAAGATCGGAAGAGCGAATTTTTTTTTAATAATTATGCACATTAAACAGAGACATATAAGAAAACGAGTATTTTAACTACTTTTTTAAAAGAAAACTAAACCATTTTTTGAAACGGACAAAAAAGAAAAACTAGACCATCTTTTTACGACGGAGGTAGTAATAAATAAATACTTATTGTATCACCTTGCTTGGCTTCATCTTGTGTCATTCATTGTATGTTTCATTACAACAAAGCACAGTAAAACCTTTATAAATTAATCATTTTTGGACCATAAAATTTTATTAATTTAAAGAGGTATAAATTAATAAATTATTAAGAGTGTTTTCCGGTTCAACAAACATAAATTTAATTACATAAAAAATTCATTTTATTTCACTAAATATGTATTACATTCTTTGAATTAATATAAAAAATAAAATTCATTGTACATGTATATTATGAAAATAAGTAAATAATGATCAAGTATAATGTGAGTTTAAGTCACTTGAATTTATGGGTTCATTGTACTAAAACAAAATACATTCGACTTATGACGATGAAAGGAACTATACAAACAACATAAAAGATTCTTGAAATTATACTCAACAATTATTTCTCTTTAAAAGGTGTCCATAAATCAACCATGACAGATCAAATACGTAACGCATTATGTGAGTATAAAAGAGATCACTCCATGTGGACTCAAAACGATTTGCAGCAGTTGTTCGATGAAAAATCTCATTTGAAAGTTAGTCAAGGTACAATATCAAACACACTCAGGTGATCATCTGAGAACCTTTCAACTTAGAAATAGACGGGGATACCAAGCAACACAAACCAATAAAATTTCCTGAGACGAGAAGGTTGTTTGTAAGTGGTTTCTTCGATACCAAAATCATGTGAATCTAATCTGAGAGCTAATTTTGGAGAATGCAAGAGAGCCTGTAAAACTTTTATAACTTCGACCGCCTTCCGAGTATAACTTTTCTCAAGGTTGGCTCGAGAAGTTCAAGCTAAGACATGATATTAGGAAATGAAATTCGGTTAGATTTAAATAAAAAAAAAATAGAATCACATTTTACTAAATTGTCCAAATTATGTTTGTAATTTTAAAGAATTGTTATTAATTTATGATATTGATGGAACCATATGATCTTACAGTTTGGAGATCAAAGATTAGTCTAACAGTTAAAGGTTCAATTTTAACAAAATATATATGCGCGCACACACACATATTAATTAACAAAATTATTAATTTAACTAGTTGGTCAAAGTGAGACGGAGAAAAAAATATTATTTTAAAGAGATTGTTAATTTATCGAGTATTAATTAATACTAGTTTTACCGTAGTCTAGTTTTTACAAGTAATCGGACCCTAGACGTAGATGCAAATTGTTTAACCACGACCGTGCTAAAAAGATCAACTTGTTGGATGATGAATGTGCTAAAATTTGTTTGCTAATATTTGTTTGCAAATATTTGAAAAGAGAGGTAGACAAAAAAAAACTCACAAAAAAAAAAAACCATGAATCTTCTAATTTTATACATTTTCATTTTCTTTTAATCATTTTTTTCTCATTTACATCATTTTTCCTCACTTTCCTTTTCTCAAGCCCCGCGCAAGGTTCACAAATACATTCTCACCTTCACCTTCTCCACTACTATTTTATTATTATTTTTAAATTTATCTTCATCTCTCTTCTTTTTCATTTTTCCCGCTTTTTATACCTCATTCTATTCCTATTTACATAAAATAATTATCTTCTTTCTGTCTCTCTCCTCCACATCACTCCACTAATCCACCCTCCCATTGAACATGCTAAATGAAGCATTGCCAATCCAATTTCAAGTACATAATAATACTTTAAATTATATAACTTCCGTGTAGCAGTAGTCCAATCCCTACATAGGTCTTACCTTCTTGTGCGGGCAAGTAAAAAAAATTGTACCTTACTCCAGGCTTTTCAAAATTGACTGACCACTTTATGGCCTGAATGGATTGTAATATATGACATAACATGCTATATCATCCTGCCTAAGGAATGAAATGCTACAAGTGTGCTCTCGGCGTGACGGAAGGCAAAAAGGGATCTCGTTCCAAAAACACAGCTATTGCGCACCCTTGGATGCCTTGTGCGAGTTCACCAATTGCATCTGCACATCCTGAGAAACTTGTGCGTGCTGCAAATATTCCATTGTGAATTCACCTTTCCCCTGCAAAGTTGAAAGAAATATTAGACTTGTGCAGTCAACAACAATTTCACATGCGAAGAAACAGCGATATGTTATTTCACCTGAGTCATTGAACGAAGAGCTGTTGAGTATCCAAACATATTATTGAGAGGTACCTGAAAAAGCCAATATATTGATATCCAATGAACTCGCCCCCAAAAGAAAAGGAAATAATTACAATATAAGCAGATAATCCTTGTCTCTTATTAGAACTCACCCCAACCCCCCCCCCCCTCCCAAAAAAAAAAAAAAAAAAAAATAATAATAATAATAATCCTTGTCTCTTATTAGAACGCATAGATGAGACCAACCTGTCAGTATATAGGTATAGAACAGAGAACGTTTATGTAATAAGAAACATTCCAACTATAATAACGATAATAATAAGTTAATAAGAAAAGTGATACATACATGAGCAGTAATGACACAATCATCTCCTTCCTGGTCATTACCAACAATCATTCCTTTCCTCCTATCATGTGATAAATAGACGAAGTAAGCCCATATTGCCTTTACCAAACAGGTCTTAAAATCAAATGAGATATCAAGAAAAATAATATAACTACAAATGAATGAAGAACCAACTTGTTGATGTCACCAGTAACCGTGCCCTGGAATTCAGTGGGGGCCTTTAATTCCACTAACATCACAGGCTCCAGTATAACAGGCTTTGCAGCTTCATAACACTGTTTCACATGATGAAGACTGTGAAAATCCAATGGAGACAATCAAGAATCAAAAAATTTTTGCATAGCCAACAGTAAAGATCCAGTGTAAAAATCACAAAACAAAGCAAAGGGAAAGCTTTTCAGCTTCTGCAGTATGGAAGCAGCACCTGTCTGAAAGCATATATAGCAGCCAACTTGAAAGCAAGTTCGCTTGAATCCACAGTATGTGCTGCACCATCATTGAGAACAATTCGGATATTTTCTACAGGGTGACCAATGAGAGAACCCCTATACACAAACACATCAACATTTTGGTGAATGATAACATTACAAATAGCATTAGACATACGTAGTCTCTCACAGATATATAAAGAGCACAACATTTATAATGCCACACCTGTCTGTAGCTGACATCAAGTGGTGGTGGTGGTGGTGATGATGATGATAAAAAACAAGACAATCATGATAGGAGATTACTCATCTCAAATGGGCTTAAGAAGAGTGCAAAGGAATCATACAGTATGCATGCAAAGCTTTGAGCTGGAACAAACATCTTAAATGCAGAAAGATAAAGATTTTAAATTCAATATCAGAAATTGAGAGTTCTTTGGGTTTTAAAAAATAAAAAAAAAAATCTATTATAATGAAGCAATCATGTTTCACATATACTAATGTTTATGGGGGACAAGCCACAGTGTTCTGGTTTAGAGCTTAAAAAATAAAGCAATATGCCTGCACTAAATTAAAGTCTATTGAATTACAAACTAGAATAGGGAAACGATAAAGCACTGGAGTGGTAACCTGTGGGATATAATACCGCTTTGCCGAAGTGTCAATTAGTTTAAAAAAGGACAGTTGTCCTCCTGTAAATTATTAATTTGTTACTGAACTGAAAGAGGGTCAAACGTCATATTAGCCCATGCTTGGTTCCTCTTACAGAAGTTCATTTACAGTTTAACAAAATCTTGTTTAGCAGCAAAATAAATGAAAAGTAACTGATAATAGCAAAAGCAAACAGCACAGCTTTGAACTAAGATCAGAGAGTAAGGAAGTTCCACTTACGAGTTGGCAGCTTCTCTAAAACCCTTCTCAATCGCTGGTACAAAATTTGAAGGTATAGCCTGTCCTACAAGCATGTTTTCAAATTCAAACTTAGTTGGTGAGCCTGGAGGAAGTGGCTCCACATACCTGTCAATGGAAGAGATCAAGATGATGGAAAACCATCATAAGAAGCAAGAGCAGATAATAACATTGAATTCCAGAACTTTGGAAAAAGAAAATGACTCTCATTCTATTCTGTGTGCGTATGTGTGGGTGTTCTCAGAATGGTGCAACTGTTGCAGCAAAAATGCAATCAAATATGACAAATTTGAGAGTATATTGTCAAGCTCATTTTTTCATGCCCGAGTGATGCAAGTACTACAATTAAGCATGGAATTATACATGTCAGAGATGCAAGTGCCTTGCGCAAAGTCTTAAGCACGATGATTTTATTAGACAGGTCATGTATCTACAATCTGATCATGAAAATTGAAGCCATGGTCCCAAACTTTGAGAATCTGTCAGCACTAGGTTCCCCGTTTTTGTTGGCACATGCATCTCCAGTATTCCTACCAAATTATTGATATGAAACAGAGTTCCTCTAAAAGGACCTTGATCCTACAAAACTGAAGCTTGGGATCCAAATGACGTGAAAAATGGCAGCAATGTTTCATGCTAACTTTAATCGCTATGATCAAATTTATTTACACTCCGCAACTTCAAAGTCAAATGCAAAAGAATCTTAAATAGATAGGTAGCCTACCAAAGGATAAAACATTAGCAAGGATCCCTGTTAAGGCACTTTTGAGACATCAATAAGAAAAAGGAAAAAGGACGATGGAAATTACCGAGACAAACACAATTTTCTGAAAAGCGAACTAAGATCCATCAAACAATAATCAAAAAAATGTCAAACTGAAACAAAGAGTGGGTAATTACTATATTCTGATAAGCTGACAGGGACATGGGGAATAAGTCAAATTTTAACAACAGGTCAATTTTACACTTACCCAATAACTCGGCCATATTGACCTTGTCCTCCACTCTGCTTCTTATGTAAATAATCAAATTCAGCACGTTGTGTGATTGTCTCTCTGAAGTTGACACGAGGTTTCCCGACTGTTGCATCAACCTTAACAATAGCAAGAAAGGTTAGAACGGTCATGGATATGACTGCATGTTTCATAGCAACTGCTAATAATAGTACAATTACAAGAATGAAACACCTTATATTCCCTTCGCATGCGTTCAACGTATATGTCTAAATGAATCTCTCCCATTCCAGAGATAATTGTCTGCAGAGATAAATATTCCAATGACAACAAGAAGCTGCTTGAAATCCGCAACCGAGGTGCAGTTCTGTACAAAAGAACTTCCAGAAAATGATGGTGCAAGTATAAGAAAGTCAGACCTGGCCACTCTCAGGATCTAATCCAACACGGAAAGTTGGATCCTCTTTCTGGAAGCGATTCAGAGCTTTTGAGAACTGTCAGTCAAGAAAACCACTCTGTAAGAGATACAAACACAATGGACTGCAACAATCTAGCTGAAACGGAAAGTGAATATCTGTCCCTTTTGACTACTCACATTTCCTCCTGAATCTTTAGAAACTGCTGAAAGAGCTAATGACATCACTGGCTCAGGCACACTCATAGAAGTCATTGTATACCTAACCGACCCATCAGTAAATGTATCCCCTAGTGACACATTGTAGAGGGCGCAGAAAAGGAATCATATTATGAAAAGAAAATTGTAACAATTTGCAAGCAAAATATCCACCTCGCCTGTTCTTTGCAATTAAAGCAACTATCAAAATTTTCATCTCTATTTGCATGTGTTACCTGACGCACAATCTACGCCAAATACAGCCACTATTTGTCCAGCATGTGCCTGTTGAATGTCCTGTAATACAAATACAGAAATAAGCGCAAGTTCACAGACTCATTCAATCTCAAAATCAAATTTGATCAAACTAAGAACTTCCATATATCTCATGGGACCCACATGTACTACAAAAATCTCTACAACTGATTCTTATTTTTATTTCTATTTCAAAATAGAAAAATGGATAGGTAACATAGCATAGATATAGCACCCATTCACTCCAACTTAAGTTTTTCTATAACACTGGTCAACAAATCACATTTCATTACCACCCACATAATTTCCATAAAATATATATATATATAAATATATTTGTGGCATTTCCCTATAATCTTTTTCTATTTATTTCTATTTCTATTTCAAAATAGAAAAATGGACTGGTAATAGGGCATAGATATAGCATCCATTCACTCCAACTAAATTTTTCTATAACGCTGGTCAACAAATCACATTTCTTCACCAACCACATTTTTCATCAATATATATATATATATATTTATAGTTGGCATTTCCCTATAATCTTTCTCTATTACTCCATAGATTCTCCAAAAAAATCGCTTCTCAAACAAGCTTCACCTGGGGGCCCCGTGAAGTGCTGCAGAATGAAAAGCACATGAAGTAGATAAAATATGGAAGAACTCATCTTTCTTGGCGTAGGACACAAAAAGCTGATTATATAAGTGAAATTGCATTTTTTATTTAATTTCCAACAGGCAACAGCTAAATATATATTAGAGCAAAGGTGGAGAAACACAAGCGAACATGAGTATTCGGCTCAAGTAAATTTTGCTCCGATACACATTAGCCCTAGGTTATGTATAAAGAACAAATGAAAAGAACCCCCCCCCCCCAAAAAAAATAATAAAATTAAAAAAAATAAAAAAGCACCAATTTTGATCGATTTTAAAACTTTAGTATGCTTTAACCTTTCAACATAACATTCTAGCTATGTCCTTCCCCTAAGAAAACACACTAAATGCCTGTCAGGGAGAGGGAGATTGAAAAGGGTGAAAACACTTGACTAACCTCCATTTCATTTGAATGCATGCGAACCAAACGAGGAACCTGTATCAAAATTACAATGGAACCATATCTAAGTAATTCACTTGAGAAGAAAAGTAGCATTGTAATATTGTTATCATCACCTCCAAACGCTTTCTAACATAGATGATATTTATAGCTTCTTTAAATCAATTTTTTGGTAAGGCAGAAAAATAAGCTTAATGAGAGCATTAAGTAGGTTAGTTATCAGAACAGAGAGACGGTGATATTCTTCTCAAAGAAAAAGCCGGAACTAACATAATAAAATACTTTTAAATCAATCCTACCTTAACCTTCTTTCCTGTGTTCACATTGGTAATAAAATCACCCTTCTTTATGATACCTTCATAGATTCTTCAACAAAAAATAAAAGACAGTACCAAAGTTCAAATATGTCGAATAGATAATGCAAATGAACTACATTTTCTATTTCCTACTTTTTATAATACCTTAAGTATGTTAATTGACCAAAACGCCCTTCTTCCAGTTTGAAAGCTAACGCAACCAACGGACCAGAGGACTTCCAGTTAACATAACCTGTTAGCATTTTGTGCCACTAAGACATTGTTCATTGACTGGTTACTATGAAAGAGTGATAATTTCAATAAAATAGTTCAGTTAGAAACCTTCTCTTCTTTCTTGGTTTGGTCAAGAGCATAGTTGTTAACTTCAATGGGACCTACACGACGCTCTTCCGATCTTTAGAACGCCATCAAGAAGTGGTTGCACACCCTGTTATCAAAAAGAGGACGAACTCAGATACCACAAATTTACAATAGTGAAAGTTCCAAGAAGACCAGATTCCTAAATGATCCTAACAAACAAAAGAAAAAACAGAGAACAGAGATAAAGATGTTAGTTAGTTCACTCAAGCACATAAAAAAAGCAATAGGTGGGTCCAAGCTAGTGCAATTCGTATTTACACAAGCTTCAAAAGAATAGTCTAATGAGAGGCTGAGAGCTTTGCTTAATAAG
This sequence comes from Nyctanthes arbor-tristis, assembly GCA_963692815.1. Lineage (NCBI taxonomy): Eukaryota > Viridiplantae > Streptophyta > Magnoliopsida > Lamiales > Oleaceae > Nyctanthes > Nyctanthes arbor-tristis. The sequence goes on along the minus strand of CAVNYN010288228.1, from coordinate 70,376 downwards.
TTTATCTATTCTGTAACCAGATATATCCTTTAGATTCGAAGCTTTGCAGTTCATCTTTGCAGATAACTTTTTCTAGACATGACAACTGCCAGGATAATTCTAGGAGTATTGCCCATTTCCCTTATTTCAAAAGCGTTATTCTTTTCAACTGTTACCCATCTTCATTGCATAAATCTCAAAACTCTTTAATAGAGCTGGCAGGCCAATATGCTGATATACCTCTGCTGATTAAGGAAAGCAATGAAGCGAAGAGTGTAGGCTGGAAAAGGAAGATGTCCATTGTCTGTAGCTCCGCTTCTGCTATTAAAACAAAATTGCTTAGCTAGCCTATCAGGCAATAAAGTTCCAGTTTTTTTGACATTCAACCAATGATGGCAGCCAAAAACCCTCAGATGGAAGGAGAAAAATGAAGTGAACAGCGGAAGCTTAAAAAGGAGATGCCCATAACTCCACTTCTGATATTACAACTAAATTGATTAGCTATCAGGCAACAATAGTCCCAGTTTTTTTTTTCCCGCCTTCAATCTGTGTCAGCAGCCAAAACCCTCACATTCACACAGTAGAAGAATTAAATGAGGAATGCTACAATGTGGTATGCATTAGCTAATACAGGCATACAGCCATGCCTTTCAAAGTGATATATCAATTTAATAAATTGAGACCATTAGCAAATGTCAATTGTTAAAGATTTTTTAAACAAAAATAGGACATGCAGATGAAACTAAAAGACAATATTGTGAAACGGTGCTTAATATGAGAGATCCTACCTTGTTCTTGAAAGCACTGCCCATGAACACAGGGACAAACTTCCGTGCTACAGTGGCTCTTCTGATAGCCTCCTGTACATGCACTGGAAATGGTAAAAAAAAGTCGCTAGACTACACATAAAGTGGCAAGTCATAAACCTACTAATTATAAGAAAACATGCAACAAAAAATCAATTAAGTCAAGAGCAGGAGGGAGTGTTAGAACATTGCAAGTATTGTAAAATTAATAGGAATCAATCTGGTCCTACATGCCTTGCTAATTTTTTCTGCAGAGCTATTGTGTTGGATTCTCTTTCTTCTGGGAAGGCATAATCATATGCTGACTCAGTTGCCAATCTCTTACTTTGGTATGCAAATTTCTTCAGAAATCTACTAACGAACTCGAGATGAAGGAAATGCGCTCGAGCCTCACAAAACTATTCTTACAAAATAATACAAATGCATAATATATGTGATTGTACATTATGCGGTCACACTTCCCTTACAGACACAATAAGGAATTTAATCAGATAGTTCAAACTTCACACAGATATGGAATACACTGCTTGCACCTTCAGCTCATACGTTTACAAAATAGTCAAAGCAGCAATTCAACTTGACTAGAACTCAAATTTGACAATAAGTAATATGGGTTTGGTTGAAGACGACATTCAAATAAATAAGTTTGCCTCTCTGATACATTAGCTTCATATGATGTCATTTGATAATGTATCATACTTAAAAAATATGAGGTTTAAGTCTCCGTGTTACCCGATTTCTTAAAAATTGTTCATGTATTAGAAGTCTGATGAAAAATGAATTTGGCTTGCAAGCAAGATTTTGTTGAAATCAATTTAAAAAGATTCATTCTCTAGGACAACTTAATTTTTCTGAGTCAATTCATTGGTCTCATAAACAGCTAAAAATTTTAACAATTTAAAAAAATGATTTTTTGACTTGAACCGGAATTTAAAATAATTCGTTAGATGGTATGATCTCCACGCACCGCAAGTTCAGTTGGCCATATAGGTTCATCACTAAGAAATAACTCCGCAAGCTTATCATCAACCTCGGAAACTACTTCAATTAGTTCACGGCGTTTTTTACGGGCTAATGCTTCAATATTAGCAGGAACATCTTCAATTACAACGATCTCCCTGCAAACAGCAACAATAAATATAAGATAGATTTTAGAAAGACAGAGTATGCATAAGCCATCAGCTATTGACTGACCCACTGGAACCATGGAAGTACTGAGCTTTCATATTGACAAGGTCAACAAGGCCCTTGAAGTCATCCTCCAAACCAATAAGATCGTGCACGGCAGCACTGTGGTGTCGAAGCTTGGATCTTGCCTTCAAAGAAAAGGATATACGGATAGAAGAATTCAGTTTATTGTTGTCTTTCAAACTGTAAGAAATTTGTTTATTGATTTCACTTTAATGTTGGCTGAGGATGTTAGAAGGTGATTTTTTTTTTAGAAGGAAATTCTGAAGCATAATGCAAATGGTAAATGAAATTAGATGCCACCAAAGACTCCATAAAAATTTTGAATGTCATAAACGCCATTGTTGTTTAATGCATAAAAAGCAATTGAAAAGACGGGGAATAGTTGGGTTAACTAATTCCAGGGAGGAGATACAATTAGTATATGATGTATGTATAACAACCCACTGACCCAGTAATCCCTTTTCTACAAAAATATTATATCCATGTATTTCCAGAAGTCATTGATACCATTTCTTAAATGTTTCTGCAAAAACTTGGTCAATATTTGTTCTAAATTCAGTAAACTGGAGCAAAACTTCTAAGCAATGTCAATACCTCAACATTTTAATATTGCGAAATTTGTCACTTGAATAATTTTACATCAAAATAAGACACAAAATGAAACAAGGATTTAGATCTAAGACTAAGAGACTAAGAAATTAACCTGGTTAAGAACTTTCCATGGATCGGCCCCCATTCGATCTAGTTTGTTAATAAAAGCAACCCTTGGCACCTCATATCTTCGCATTTGTCTGTCAACAGTGATTGACTGACTCTGGACACCGCCAACGCTACAGAGCACAAGAATGGCACCATCAAGCACACGCAAAGCTCTCTCAACTTCAATGGTGAAATCTACGTGACCTGGTGTGTCAATAATGTTAACCTGCAGCAGCATACATACAACTAAATAAATGAAAGATGAAACCGTGACTGCTTAATATAATATTTTGGCCATTGCTGCACAGGTACAACTTATTGGAGCTGATATCCATTTTTCAGCCAGAAAAAGTTAAGGCATCAAAATTCTATTTTCTTCAGCCCAGATGTAATAATAGGAAACAAGGTACTTACTCCTTTCCCATTACCCTTAAAGGGTAACATAGAAGAAAAGAAAAGCGCTAATAGCCTCCATGCCATGTAATGAATAAACGATTAATAATAAGTAAGAAAAAAATTCACTTTGTACCATTCACTTTGTACCATTTCATCCATTTTATAAATAACCTCACTTTTCCATCGGGCTAAAGCCATTTTCACAAGAGCAAAAGAAACTAACTTTCCCTTCCCCACCTCCTCCCAGACTCTCACCAATGAAACACAGCTCTCGGAAAATAGAACACTGCTTTGTCACAGTGGAGACCGACGCTACAAGGTTTGGGTAAGAAGACGTTGGGAAAGAATTCGGCACAGGTATAGACGGACAGACCACTGACAGAGAGAAATATGTTTGTTTTTTTGCATGTATATAGCATAGTTGAGTGGACTAACAAACCAATCTGCGTCAAAACCACAGTAAAGCCCACATTATTACCCACTGAATCCGTAATTCAATTCTTATTCTTCTTGATTTCCATGATGAATTATCTATTCCGCGGATTCAGGATTCTTCCCCCGAGTTATTTTTCAGGGAAGGAACAAATTTCAGGCAAAAATATTTCTGCACGTCATATACTATTAGTTGGGACCTCTTCAACTTAAAAAGCAAGCAAATTGATTCCAGATTTGCTCGAAAAGACGGTCCATGTCTTTCAAAGTAAAGCAAGTTCAATGATATGAACTGAAAACCAAGTATAAGCAGTTGGATTGAAACTTGTAAAGAGAAACCTGATAGTCTTTCCAGGAACAGTAAGTGGCAGCAGACTGTATGGTGATTCCTTTCTCTCTTTCCAAATCCATGGAATCCATTTTCGCTCCAACCCCATCTCTCCCTCTAACCTCATGGATCTCGTGAATCCGACCCGTGTAGTAAAGTATCCTCTCCGTTAGTGTCGTTTTCCCAGAATCGATGTGAGCCGAAATCCCAATATTTCTTAGCTTCTGCAGCGACTCCTTCCACCAAGCTTCCTTCTCCTCCTTTAGGCGGGCGGCGGCGGCACTGCCTGCTGAGAAGTGGCGGAACTGGAAACTCCCAGCGAGCAACGCGGCGGTTGCGCTTTGATTTTGGGGCTTGAGTGCCGGGGGACAGAGGGTATAGAGTAGCCTGGTAGTGGAAGATCGTGCAGAGCGTGCCATTTCTGTAAGGGTTTTGAGGTAAACCCTTCGTTCGTATAAGCGGATCTTTTCTTTATGCTTTTACCACTTTTTCCGATAACCACCGAAGAAAAATAAAGATCAAGTCTAACATGAAAAAGGAACATTATTAGGTGACACTAATTTCTGGCCCGTGTGTTATACGGAAAACCAAATGAATAGAAATATAAAAAAATCTAAATAAATAAGAAATTCAATATTGAATATAAACATTTAATGGTGAATCAAAATATAATATCTTTGAAAAGAATTTAAATATCATAGTCTTTTAAATAGATTTTTACTATTTTAAAATCAATAAAATAGATTTCTATGAAAAGTTTACATTACAATTTAGTTGGCACCTTAATAAATTTTGAAAATATTTCAATAAATAATAATATTCAAAGACCGCTTTAAAATTTATTACAAGACATTTGAGAGATTTTTGTTACACCTTTACGACACTCAGGTATAATTTACTAAAATAATTAATTATATTTATAATTAAAATGAAAAACTTAATGAAGGCCATATAAAAAATTTAAAATCAATTTTTCAAGTTAATATTATTGGAACTGTTATGCAAAATACAATTATATCATTCAGATATTCCCCAATAACAATGTTAAGAATATAAGTTATTTTGAAACACAATTTTTCATGGGTTTTAAAGTTTAAGAGAATATCACGATTTTCAAAATTGATAGATTAGAAATGCTTCGATTAGCTGGAATATTCAAAATTATAGATTATGAACAAATATATCTATATCCGAATTATGAATAAAGAGAAGATTAAGGAGAATACTCTGATTTTAACTTTATCTAAAAAAAGAAAAAAATTTCAATTTACCGCAAACTATACCAAGAAATTTGAGCGGGAAAAATACCGTAATAGGGGTACCGAGACTTAATTCTCTTAATTATATATAGATTCGCAGCACATATTTGTTGAGTGATGATTATATAACTATTTTTTTATTATCTAATACAAGTGTGTCGTATGAAAATGTCACATAGTAATGTCCCTTTTCATGTCTCCTGTAATTTTTCATAAATAAAATATGCTTATTAGTATGAGAAACAACATTTTGTTATTTTTCAACTTTCATTGATATTGGTTATTTTTCATTTTTTTTTTATACAAGGGACATGGAGGTAAAAGCGTCAGGTGTGGTTTGAACCAGAAACTTATTCAAAACATGAGAATTTATAAGGAGAAATTATAAAAAGATAAAATGAGTAGTGTAGATTTCATAATAATTTGAAATTTATAGTTATAAATGAGTAGTTATTAAATTAGTAGTCAAATTAGAAGTAGATAGGATTATAATGTGTTTTGATAAAGAAGATCAAACAGGGGTTAATAACTTCCTTTTTAAAAGAAAATTATTTTTCCCAAAATTAGCTAAACTTTAATATAGACGTGCATCTAACTAAGCCTCAAACTTCCATTTCCCAAAATCAACTGTATGCATCTAAGCACCAAACTTCAATCTTTAACCGAACATCAAATGAGATGCAACATGATTGAACTTACAACTAATTTGAATATTAATTTGACAATCATTCAATTATCACGACATATTTTAAATTTTAATTATCACCATTATTTTCAAATCATTATAATTTCACATTAGAATTTGATTGAAAATCAAACAGGCGCTTAATAGTGAAATAAAATCAATGAAAAGTATCTCAAAGGGTTAATTTCACAAAAGGTCCCCAACATTTGGGTTAAGAATTGATTAGGTTTTTAACCTTTTTTAAGACTCTTCTGGGTCATCAACCTTTCATAAATACGCACGAAAAGTCCTTTCTTCACTATTCGGTCAAATTTTTTTTAAATGACGATTATACCCTTAGTTTATTTACTTTAAAAATGAAATATTTAAAAATAATAAAAAGTTTAAAAAAAAAAGAAAAAAAAAACCCGCCCCCACCTCTCCTCTCCTCCATCCAAGAACCGCCGGAAACAGTAGCATTTTACTGCCATTTCGGGCGGCCAAGCCCCCCATTTGCCTGTTTCCGGCAACACATTAAGGGAGAGGATTCACCCCTTTTTCTAAAATGTTTCCAGAAATGGCAACATTTTTACTGCCGTGTCTGGCAGCAAAATTGGGGGGTGAATCCCTCCAAAAATGCTGTTAGGAACGGCAGCAGATTCACTTAAAAATGCTGCCTCAAACGGCAACAAGAATGCTACCGTTCTGGCAACAAAGGGTGTATTCACCCTACAAAAATGTTGCCATTTCTGGCAGTATTTTGCTGTCGTTTCCGACAGCAAAAAAGTGGGGGTGAATCCCCCTAGAATAATGGTTTCATTAGTTGAATTTTGGAAGGTCATATCGTACTATAAAAAAGAAAACTCTTTTGCTAAAATAGCTTGTCTTTCCTGCTTTCAAGGCTTTCCTTGGCAAAAGGGGGTCGGGAGTTTTTTTAAATGCATTTTGATTGAGTCAGATGTGGCATTGCTGATTCGAGAATAGTTGTCTCTATTTTGATCTATTGTCGAAGCAAAAAGAAAAAGGTAAAAAAAAATCTTTCTATAGAAGGATGTTAAAAAAAGTGTATTCTAAATTCAGATGATGTCCAGTATTCAGGATGAGTTTCATAGTACCCGGGGGGATTTACCCCCAGGCTTTTTTCTATGGTTTCCTGCAACAAAAAATGCTGCCAGAAATTACAGTAAAAATACTGTCATTTCTGACAGCATTTTGGGGTGATGAATCCCCCAATTTGCTACCAGAAATAGGGTGTAAAAATGTTGTCGTTTCCGGCTGTTCTCGGAGGGAGGAGAGGTGGAGCTGGGTGTGGTGTGGTGTGGTGTGGGTGGGTTTTTTCCTTTTTTGTTAAAATTTTTTATTTTTAAAGTAAATAACTAAGGGTATAATCTTCATTTTAAAAAAAAAAAATTTGGCCAAATAGTAAAAAAAGGATCTTTCGGGCATATTTATGAAAGATTGAGGACTCAGGAGAGTCTTAAAAAAATTGAGGACCTAATCGATTCTTAACCCAAAGATTGGAAACTTTTTGTGAATTTAACCCTATCTCAAAAGGTTTTGTAGGTTTGACGAGCTAGTGAGACATGCGACTAATTATTGATTTATGTATTTTAGTAAGTAGGATATATATATACACAAAAATTCTAATATTCGTAAACATATTCCATTTTTTCCTTGTCATGTGAACCTTTTGACATGACGTGTCTAGAAAAGTTTTCCAAGATACATCCCATTGGATATACACGACTCATCAGAATGCAGTGCAAGTTCTTGCATTTAATTTTACCAAAGTTTGCGTTATTATTTATGTTAACAGAAAATAATATTTATTGACTGACTCTGTTTAATATATCCTCCAGTCAATTTCAAATATCAGCGGCAATTAAATTATCGACCGATCAAGAAGTCATTGAATTAAATTAATTAAATTATCGACCGATCAAGAAGTCATTGAAGTTCCGATCTAACTAACATTTTTAGAATAAATTATAAGAAAACTAATCAATTATCAACAAGATAATAACATGCAAATTTCCAGGAATTTCACTTCCTCTTCTTTCCCCAAGCGGCCCAGCCCCAGGAAGCCGCAAAGCAGCAGATCCTACACTGGCTGCAACTGCAAGTTACTCTCTCTAACTCTATTTTCTTCGACAACTTCCCAGCCAGCATTCATTTCTTGAACTGCTGGCGGTTCTACCACCGTGTCGTCTGAGACCAAGTTATCAGACAGATGATGCTTCATCTCTCTGTGCTCTTGGCACAATGCACACCAGTGAAGACAGCAGTGAACCATGCAAGGATCACAGGGTGAATCCTGAAAAGCATATATGCCGGAAAAGAAACTTACAAATCTAGGTATAGACATATATAGTGAAGGGGAAAAGTAAATTATTTCTTTAAGTTTCAAAGAGTGGCAAAAGAAAATGTTCAAATGAAAAACAAAGAATCACCTTCAAATGATATCTTCTCTGCAATGCTTGCCGAGCCATGCCGGTGTAGATACCACATACCCACCAAGCAAACAACAGGCCTTCGGTGAGAAGGCATGCTGTATCAGGATCGAGGCCATGAAATGCTGCAGTAAGTGCAGCAAGAGCCATGCCTCCTTCAACACAGATCACATGACCAACGCATGCACTTTGGCGAGAGATTTCGTCATTTAAGCTTTCAACATTTCGCCCGAACAGTACACACGGGCAAAAGAGTCCAGTCAAGCCTGGAAAAATTATATTATTGCTACTGAGATTCATATCTAAATGCACAGAAGAGAAAAAGCCAATGAAAACAAGGCAACCATTCAACTATAAACATGCTACCTGTCGTCAAGCAAATTTCAAGCATTACACTCTATCAAAGGTGCAATTATTGTGAAAAATACCACCATTCAGGACTGGTGAAATTCTTCCCCATTATTTTGTGCTGTATATAGCAAGGACAGATTAGGCAGAAGAGGTGAAAATCGATGAGGGCAATCATGGTGATACGAGCGGAACAGAATCACTATGGATAGCATCTTTTTATGAGAAATGATCAAATGCCCACAGAGGACATTTCTTACAATGCTCCCTTCCAATAACACATCTGCCATTTGATAATTCTTTCTTTTAACATATGATGCACAAAAGCAAAAGGGATTGACCTTGGCTAAAGGTCAACGGAACAAAACTCAGATGTGAAGTTCTTATAAACATCCTTCTGAAAATGACTACAGAAAATTTCTTGATGTACAAACAAATTTTCTGGACCACATTGACAATTTCCAGAAAATATAATTGACGCTGAAGAACAAACACATACAAAGTTAACAATATTATTATCCTGAACCCAGAAATCAGCAAATGGATATCCTTCATTCTAATTTTACCATCAATTTCTACAGAGATTTTCAACTGGGATACGAAACTCCAGATTAAAGAAAACAAATTGCGGTTAGGTCTTACAACTGTCAGTATCTTCTATGCAACCAAAAATCCCAGTCATCCAGTCTTCATCTGCTGGAGGCTGGTAGCTTTGAGGTAATGTTTGGCCGCATTCTTGGCATTTACGAGAAGTTAGCTGTCAAAAGAAACTGTAAGCAACAAAAGCTGAAAAACATGGACAGGCCATAAAGAACTAGAATTTTTTTCTCTCTTTCTATTCTTTAACCTACAAGAAGATAGTATCACTGTGCAGAAAGCACCATAGTTACAGAGAAATTATTGAACAAATGTCTTTTATTTACGAACTAGAAGCATTCAAGGGTGCAAAAATTGCAACAGCGAACTTTTTCTTGTGTTAATTCAGCTCTGGTTCTTTTGGTTCTTCATGAACAGCCCATGCACTTTTGCAAAGGTCTCATTGATTTGCAATGAAAATCACATCACTGATTTGTTTTGCAACCGAGATAGTCTGTAATCCAAGTCCAATGTTGTAAATGCTTTTCATCACTCAAGCAGTAAGACTTAAGAGTAGAACGTGCCTGTCTTGTCTAATTTTCTGAACCAAAAACATCATTACATTGAATCAGCCGTTAAGATCTATTGAGCACGGTCATTTTAGCCATTGGCAATCAAATATTCTCAAATTATTTTTCACCATGTGAATTTTCTGCCCCGGGGGTGGGAATCAACAAACTTTAGATCAGACTAACTAGAATTAAATAACAAAAGAGGTATAATAAAAGAATTAACTAGGATCACTAGTGCAGCCAAGGGGATAAAAACAAAAAATCTTCGAGTAGAGTTGCAAAGGGCTTTTAGAAGGACTTTGACCATGTTTGCTCGCGTGCAATGCAATAAGTTATAAAGTTCGAAATTTGTGCCACCAACTTCCCTTGAAATGGAACTTATCCTCTTCCTGAGCCAACAGCCCAATTTTAAAGCCTCCACAGGCATACATATACAGCTTTAGAATAGAACTTATCGAGGTTCTTCATCCAAAGTTGTAGTCCACTATTCTTCCAAATTCAGCATAACCTCTAATCCAAATCTTTAAAACAATACAGCCAACCACCCCTCGGAATGTTAATTCATGATCTTATTACCAGTATTTGAGACAATCAGCATTTCTTTAACCCAAATGTATCACAATGTATATATAATTTTAATAATATTGTAAAGCACAAAAATCTTGAATAACATGGCCATTTGATTCATACACAACGATAGAACCATGAAATATACACCCATGAAAGAATTACATCCTGAACATGATTCTCTGCTCCAAGAATTTCTTCAGAAAATAAATTCACAACGTGGACTATTCTCATTTCTTCTGAATTTCAGTAACCACCAACACGAAAACATAAAGACAATATAAAATTGAAAACCCATCAAGAAGCCCAACAAAAATCACACGGATCGGTTGCCATTCAAGAAATTCATGAACTCATCAGTTAGCAAAATAAAATTACAAAAGAATACACATAACATTCACCTTGTGGACATCAATGGGTTCGTTAAGTTCACCCGGCGTAATATTCTGCAAGGAAACCTGATCCTTTGAAATCTGTATGTATGCGCCCTCCGCCATCTCTGATCAGAAGAACCTTCACAGAAAATGCATATCACTCTGGAAATAAATACATGCATACGTTTTAAAAATTAAAATTGCTTTATTGTTATAGATATATTACATATACCTATAATGAAGGCATCCCAATCGCTCGTTAGTATTTTCCGGGAGAGAAACCGAGCGAACCGATAAAGATGGGGAAGGATCTTGTCATCTTGAAAAGATCAAGACTGCAAGTGGAGGGAGGGTTTGACAAATTTCAATTTTTTCTTTTTTTCCTCCCACGTACTGTCAATGTTATCGGTTTCTAGCATTCTAAAAGCTCGTCCACGATTATATTTGAAGTTTAGACTTTATTCTCTATCATGTTTTGCGCTTTATCGACTTCGAGGATTTTCTATGTGTTAGCACTTTTTAGAACATTGGTTAAAACTCAAAGAAAATTAATGTTAAATGTCTTCACAACCCGTAACAAGTTTTGAATAGTTGCATCATTCTACATAACATAATGTAACATTTTAACTAGGAGAAATAATCTCGAGATGATGCAAAATCCCAATCCCAATTTCAGTTAGGCAAGGCTACATGCCACTCGAGAATTCCATCTCTACAATTGTCACCTCAAGCATTGATAAGACGTCCTCCATTTGTTCACGCAACTTTAGAAAGATGGAATTACAAGAAAGAACTGAATAAAGGACTTTATAATAATGTCCACGAGAAATATTAAACAAAAGATTACAAGTAGTTTGGTTAAAATCCAAACTAAAACTCAAAGATACACAACTGCGGTTCACAAAATTCTTGCAGTGGTATCATTCCAAAATAAACTTGTAATCTGAAAATGCACAAATGAAAAAACAAAGAAACAGGTTAACTAATCGAAACCAAACTCAAAGGAAGATGCCATTGCGTTTCTTGAATGCACAAAGCTGCACAAATTCTTCCACAACTTCGTCAATTTCTTCATCACCTTTGATCCTGATCTTCTCACTCATCTCTCTTGCTTTCTTCCGGACGGATTCTCCGCTTGTCTCAACCACGACGTGGCGAATCACGGCAGCCACCACCTCTCTCTTCAAATGCCCCAACTTGTCCCTCACTACCTCGATGCTAACGCCAACGTCTTCCATCAGCCTAGCATTGAGTGGCTGATCAAGGTGCATTGGCAAAGCAATGATTGGAACCCCAAACTTCATACTCTCCATCACAGAACTGCATCCACAGTGGCTCACAAACCCACCAATGCTGGTGTGATTCAATATTTTAGCCTGTGGTGCCCATTTTTCGACTACCAATCCCCTGTTCCCAACCCTTCCAAGAAAGCCTAATGGCAGAACATCTTCAAGAATGATGTTTTCACCTTTGGGAAACCTAACAACCCAAATGAAACTCAAATTGCAAAGCTCTAGCCCGTAAGCCAACTCCATCATTTCTTCTCTTGTAAGAAAGTATTCACTCCCAAAAGAGACAAATACAGTAGATTTCCTATCCTTTTTGTCTAGCCATTCAAGAATCTCTGAACCATCATTTTCTTGTGTAGGATCCTGAACCAAAGCCCCAACGGGTAATATTTTCTTCCCCAGTAAACTAGAAAGATAATCACTGTACTTCCCCTCAATTTCCCTGAAACCCTTAACCAAAACAATCTTAGATGACCTCTCAATCCCGAAAAAGGCACGTTTCTTGAACTCTTCGTCATTGGCAGACTCCAACAGTTTGGCAAGATGAATCTTTTCATAATCGCGATAAAACAACCTCGGGAATGGAAACTCAACTCCCGGGTACTTTAAGGAATGGAACATGTAAGCAGTCATGCTGGAACTGCTGGTGATAAATTCCACAGCAGGGATATTAAGAACTTCAGCAACCAGGGGAGCCCATGGCTGCAAAAAATCATAAACAAGTAAATCAGGGCTAGTGGTGCTCAAAATATAAGCAAAATCAGGTGCTGCCATGTCTAAGGCCTTTTTGAGTGTTGGCATGAGGTGGGGAGGGAGGCCATTGGTGGTGTGATAACAAGGGGGAAGTTCAGGCAATTTGGGTAGATGAAGTTCGACCAGACGAATTGAGGACGAAAAGTTTTCACCAACACTGTGTTTAATGGAACTCAAATTTGCTGGGGTTGAACAGAGATAAACGATGAAGTTTCTTTTCGTTAGCCTCTTGGCCAACTCAAGGTAGGGTGAAATGTGTCCATAAGCCAACCATGGAAACATAAGAACATGCAGTGTTTTCTTGTTGCTGATTAAAGACTCCATGGATTTCTGTATGAGGAAAAGCTTTAACTTTCTGAGAATTTGTTGAGGTTGATTCTTGCACAAAATTTGCAGTTAGCTATGGTTATTTATAATGATTTCAACTGTCGTCTGAAGGGAAATTTCCTTTGAAAATGCTAAAATAAAAGGAATGATTTTCTAGTTACCCTGTTTTAGTGCATTATTCCCTTTCTGATATAGAATCAGTTTATTTGGTTACCGCATTTTCCTTATAAAAATTGGAAATGAAAAAGGAAAAGTGATATATTCATAAAGTAAAAAGTAATAAAATTTTTGTTAATCATAAAATCAGTTTCGTTAGTTATTCTTTCTACCTTATAAAAATGGAAAGGTGATCCGAATTAACATATATATATAGAGAGAGAGACGCACACACACAAAAATAAAAATTTAGCATTAAGGGACATTTATATGTAATTTATCTCCAAAATTTGGATATAAAAAAGAAAAAAAAATGTGGAGTTAAATTTTTTTGCCCAGAAAGCACTGTTCCAAAGAGCAAACCTTTTTCCTTTTTCTTTTAAAGGGAACTTGTGTTTTGCCTTGCTTGGTTTCTCTGAAAGATTAATAATCTACCTGTACATACGAATGTATATATATGTTTATAGAAATATCACTCCATGTTGTGCACTAAAAAAAAAAAAGAGAGAGAAATTATATTAATAAAATCATAAATTTTAAATTATATTAATAAAATCATAATTTGACTCTCTACCTGTAAATTTATTTGTACATTAACATTACAAAGAATTCTTTAGATCACGAGTGCCCATTTACAAATTCATTTTGATGAGTGAGAAATAAGAGAGAGGATGAGTAAAAATAAATGACAGAGATTTGTACGGTACATATAGACCTTATGAAATATGTGAATATGCCCGTTTGGTTAAATTTATAAAGTCAATTTATAAAAGAAATTTATAATGAGTGAAAATGAATAGTGAAAATTTAATTAAAATTTAAAATGTATGATGATTGTTGAGTAGTTATTAAACCAACAGTCAAATAATGGTAGGTAAATTTATGAATGTAAAAAAATGAAACATTCCAAACAAGTCCGAATTTGATTTTTTTATTTTAAAATAGAATGGTTTTACCAACGGGGCTGGGGTTGAGTCGAGATGTGGGGGAATGGAAGATACTCCCCGTCGAAAAATGTATTGAGTCAAGATTTAATAACTAAACTTCCATATTAAACCAAACATTATGATAATAACTCAATAAAACGTCCGGAAAATAAAATAAAATGAAATAAAAAAAAAAAACTAGGACAGAATATAAATACAAAACAATGTTAACGCTAAAACGAATTTTCTTATATATCGTATTACTTTTTAATAAAAATGCATATGAATAGAAGGAAATTTCTAAAGAACCAGAGCCGAATTCCTTACAGAGCTCAGTTTCCAATAAGATGTTGTCATGCAGTGTGTGTCAATCTGTTATTAGAAACCAGGTTCCGTAAAGAACCAGAACCTATTTCCATAACCGGACAGATGAATAGAGTTGATTTTTTGTGTTAATTCGCACGTTCTTAAATGCAGAAAAGACAAATTCCTTTCCATGAGTAATAATGCTAAGTAGCCATGATAAGTGGAGTTAAAAAAACATACAAATTGATATGGACACAATTTATGGTAGTGAAGAAGGAGAACAAATCACTGAAAAGGCAAATTGATTTGGAGAGAGATCAATATGGGAAATAGATAATTCATTTCATAACATTCAACATGTGCATTACAATGTTTAAACTCTCTTGTTATATAGACTAACAAGGCTAATAATCCTAACCAAATACTTCGACATGTGACTGGGAGTTACAGTAGTGCTAGCCTATCTTCATTCAACCAACTTCAACAATAAAGGATACAAATCATGGCCACCACCTAGCAATTGACAATAATAACCAACAAAATGACCTTATCACAAATATGTCCAAGATTTCATTATTTAAAAAAAAAAAAATTGAAAACTAAAATTTTACCAAAAAATAATACAGAACTAGCACCAATTGTTTTCAAGATACTCACACATTCGAAAGCAATTCTTTTCTTTTATTTATTTATTAAGTAAAAATCTCCAAATCTGGAAGATGAAAACTACCAATCGAATCAATGAGTAAATGAGTGAAATCAGAAAAGATTGCACATAAATGGAAAACCGAACACCAATTGGACAGAGGGTAAACTGTTTATTTCGATCTATCAGTCCAACACGAACAGAACTATCAGCCAAGAATTTCATGCGTAAATTGAAGTATAAACTGAATAATGAAAAAATTTATCAACAATATCCACAGAATTTGTAAGCAGTAATTGCCACAAGTTGTGGCTGACTCTGAGCAGCAATGGTATACAAGTGCTTTGTCTGAAAGCTTGATATTGCACAATTGTTTGTAAACGCCTATATGGTCTTTTCAGAAGTCTTGTCAGCAGATGTCCACATTTTACGACAACCAAAGCTTAGGGGTCAATGATTCACGGTCCCCAGAAGAGCCCGCACTTGCGAGCTCTTGAATACGTGAAGAGAATTCTTCAGCCTGTAGATGGAGAAGGTTAGCACTTAGAATAGAGTGTAGTTCTGCATGCTTCATAAAAACTGGATCCATTGGCATTTGAGTTACACTATCAGGTAAATGAAATTCACGCGTCTAAATGCTACAAGACTGCTATTGGTTATATAATAATATCAGGAGGCAAGAAAAGCATCAATGACCACAATCTCGGGTAGATCAATATGAATAATAAAAATAGCATTGAGGGAAGGAAATGAAAAAGGAAATAAACATTCAAAGTACTGATCTGGATTACCTCTGGCTAACACTAGCGCTGCCTATCAGGCTGTTGGGCCCACCAGATTAGGGTCAGAATTGATTCTAAAATCAAAAAAGTTCCTGAATGCTGGTCCTTTATTCTTTAAGAAAACATAAAGATGGCATCACATGCCTTCACTGAAGATAGGGCTGTGCAAAAGACCGAGTCCAATACGCCCGAGCCGGTCCCGGACCAAAATCACAGGCCCCGGTCCGGGCTTTAACTTTAAAAATCTGGTTTAGGCTTGAAACCCGAAGCCCAAATGGTTATGGTCCGGTCCTCGGCTTTGACATAAAGCCCGAAAAGTATGACTCAATATTTTGCAATTTACTTTATCTTCAAATCTATGTTTTGACACATTATAGAAAAAGATGAAAGAGTTTAAATCTGAAACATTCGTGAAACATAATTCAAAGAGAATGATGTGTTTTTCCCCATAGATCAAGTTATATATCTTTACATTTTATAAAAATAGGGGAAAAAGGATAATTACTTGGATGGTCGTGGTACAATTGCTGTGTGGCGATTTCAGAATTGAGTAGTTCGTATTCGCTCTTGTATGACATAGATTTGAAGATAAATGAAATGAAATGAAATAGTTGAGTCAATCTATGCAATAATAATTAGATAGAGAAAAGAGATCAGTTGGAGAGTGGTAGCAATTTAAAACATTGATTTTCTAACTAAAGATCATAATAAAACTCTCATGTACATATGGGAGTTTTTTCTTTTTTATATTTGAATTGATTTGTCAGTTGGAGAGTGGTAGCAATTTAAAACATTGATTTTCTAACTAAAGATCATAATAAAACTCTCATGTACATATGGGAGTTTTTTCTTTTTTATATTTGAATTGATTTGTCAGTTGGAGAGTGGTAGCAATTTAAAACATTGATTTTCTAACTAAAGATCATAATAAAACTCTCATGTACATATGGGAGTTTTTTCTTTTTTATATTTGAATTGATTTGTCAGTTGGAGAGTGGTAGCAATTTAAAACATTGATTTTCTAACTAAAGATCATAATAAAACTCTCATGTACATATGGGAGTTTTTTCTTTTTTATATTTGAATTGATTTGTCAGTTGGAGAGTGGTAGCAATTTAAAACATTGATTTTCTAACTAAAGATCATAATAAAACTCTCATGTACATATGGGAGTTTTTTCTTTTTTATATTTGAATTGATTTGTCAGTTGGAGAGTGGTAGCAATTTAAAACATTGATTTTCTAACTAAAGATCATAATAAAACTCTCATGTACATATGGGAGTTTTTTCTTTTTTATATTTGAATTGATTTGTCAGTTGGAGAGTGGTAGCAATTTAAAACATTGATTTTCTAACTAAAGATCATAATAAAACTCTCATGTACATATGGGAGTTTTTTCTTTTTTATATTTGAATTGATTTGTCATGTATATAATTAAGTTCTCTCTCTCATGTTTAGACATTTGGAAAATTACAAACCCGAAAAGACGTGAACAATTACCCGGACCCGGACCGAAACCGAACAGGCTTGCCGTTTACAAGACTGAAACTAGACTAGACCGAACCGAAAATAATCCCTCCAATCTTGGGCCTTTCAAAACCCAAGCCCAAAACCCAAAGGCACACCCCTAACTGAAGACTCCATCTCTCATTAAGTCTTATTTCTTCCCAAAAGAAAGAAATTGAGTTCAATATCAACTATAAGCCCATCTCTATTTGCACCGATCTTATGGTTCACACTGAATTGATTATAACTGTCACCGAAAGGCCCTGTGGAATCACTATTTTAGCAATTTCCTTAAAATCCCCCATTCCCAAAGCAAACCAGGGAATCCAGATGACCAAGAAGGCTTAGGTGTTGCTAAAATTTGATAACAGCACATGAGCTGTATAATTTTAGCAGTGACAGAAGAACGATAGGTTATTGGTGAGAAGGTTTCCAGAGAAAATGAGTATAAAGAAATACTCAAAAGTTCCAGAATACCTGAGAAATCCTTTACAGGAGTTAGCTCTGTGAAACATCAATGTTTTAACATATTCAACACAATATGATTATCTTTATCATGATCACTGTCAGTTATGCTACGAAAAAGCCAAAGCAACAGCTAAAAATTAGATTTCCATCCAAGAACAGAAGTGAATTAAATATGGATCCTAACCTTCTCATCCACCCATAGCAAGGAAGTCAATTGGTTGTTTAAGACACGGACAACAACATCAAGTGGTGACATCCCATCAGTAGCGTGAAGCTCTCCACCCTAATTGAAATGTCAGCAACCACTATTGATTTTTTATCTCAACAAACAAAAATTAAAATACAGAGTATGGAATAACCTGATTGGAATTAAGAGTATTAATGATTGACTTGATCTGTTCTGTCATGTGCTCCAGCTCCCGTTCTATTAATTCAGCTTGCTCGTACCTTTCAGATGATAAAAGATAAATTGATTGCGTTCAGAAGTTGCAAATCCATTCATTTCATTGATATATACAGACCAATAGCTGACATGACAAAGAGTAACCCAAACAAAGAAAACCAGGATCAAATAGCTGCAGCAGAAAATCTGCTACCAGTAATTCAAAAGTTCTTTAGTAGAACTCCTGTCTTTCAAAACTACACCCAACAGATATTTTCAAAGTCCGGTGTTCAGTCTAAAGGTTGTGAGAGTTCGAAATATTTTGAGATCATCAATAGAAAACGAACAGCACCCCCTCCCCACCCCCACCAAAAAAGAAAAAAAAAGACGCCAATCATCTGTCAAAGAATATCAACAAAATAAAAATTTAAAAAGAAAAGGTTGCTCAGCATAACAGATACTGATCTCACATTGCATCTCTTGCTGATGCGGCTTCGTCCTCAAGAAGCAATCCTCGCTCGTTATTGTATATGCGTTCTGCCTCTTCTTCCATGCTCTGCAAGGCTTTGTCAACCTAATAAAAGAAATGCAAACAAAAACACTGATGAAGCTCACTCAAGAAAAAATATACGTAAAAATTTTAACATGACATAAAATGGTATTCTTATACGAGAACTCTATAATGATTTTTCATTAAACCTTGTTAAGATTTGTCTTCTTAATGATGCATATAAAATCTCTCGTGCATTGGCAAGGAATTCAAATCATTCATTCTAAGACTTCTACATCATCGTTATTCTTATATCAGATCTCTCTCTTGATGTTCCATGAAAAACACAACTAATCCGGGGGTTAAGTTATATCCAATTGACACCGACAGAATCTGATTAGTAGTGTGTAATATTAGAAAACAACATAAGGAGAAAATTTGAAAAAACCAAAAATTATTTGTAATATGCATGCCACAAATTAATCCCACAGAAGCAGTAAGATGGATTTAGAATGTAGAGATATTAATTAAAATACCTCATCTTGATGAGTTTCAACAAGTTCCAACTGTCGCTCCAAGCTTCCTTGAGTCTCAACAACCTTTGCCACTTCACTCTGATTAAGAAGTTTAACATAATAGTGTCAGCTGGTCAATGAAATTG
This sequence comes from Nyctanthes arbor-tristis, assembly GCA_963692815.1. Lineage (NCBI taxonomy): Eukaryota > Viridiplantae > Streptophyta > Magnoliopsida > Lamiales > Oleaceae > Nyctanthes > Nyctanthes arbor-tristis. The sequence continues at coordinate 51,042 of CAVNYN010288228.1, read as the reverse complement.
CTCCATAATAAATTTTGTTAACAGTGCCAAAAGAACAAAACATAAATCTGAATATCTAAGACCTGTAGAAAATTTATTCCCTTTTTATAAAGTTTCAAACAGACTATGCAACACAATACCTGAAATCCAGTCTTGACATAAAACGTCGATAAGCTTGGATTCTATCTTGATGTATATACTACTTCTAAATGAAGCTTTAACTTACAAAATTCCCATACAGATACCCCATTCACAACAATAAGTGGCAAACATAATACACCCTTGGCCCGTCAGTTGATATAAAAGAATTATTAATTGGTTAATCTAACCAAACTTTTGAAGCAGACACAAAAGACTAAGCCATGAGCTGAAATTAATGAAAGCCCTCTTAAGTATAAAATAACTATCATCATAAACATGATGAAAATAACCAGGGTGCAAACGCAGAGATCCTGGAAAAATAATGGACTTGCACAAAAGAAAAAGAGAAGGAAATGGTGGACATACCAAAAGAACAAAGAGACTTCCACACACTTAACCAATTAGTAAGTAAACTCACTACAGCAACGACAAAAAAAGAAATTACATTATCTTTTTTCTCTCAGTAAGTAACATGATACCTCAAGCTGTAAAAGTATATCGCGATTCCGTAAAATCTTGCGGTCCCATTCAGCTATTGCGTTAGCCTGTTTTCGAAATTTTCCAGTACGCTCCTGTAGTTCAGCGTTCCATTCCTTGATGATCTACATTTAATGTTATGAACTCACACAAATTCAGTTCAAACTGATGACAAAGAAACGTGCGGCATAGCTATTAAGAAGGAACTTTGGCATCATCTAGAATCAGGTGTTCTACTTACAGTATATTATGTAAGGAAAAATATATAAAAATTCCAAACAGGGAAAATGAGGAAAGGATTATTGGTGAAGCTAATACAGTACTCTAATTGCCATGACCTTATATTTTCAGTTTCTTATCAAATATTCTTTTCTTAAGGATAGATAAAGGATGAGGCAACTTGCATTCTGCCATCCATGAGGAGAATAACATGAAGAATCCATTTGCACGCTCCGCATATCACTTGTAAGTATAAGCTTTACTCAAACTGTAAACATACAACAATAATAATTCCAATATTGCAGAGAAGTAGAATTACCTCCTCAACAGTTCTCCCAGTTATTTCGGACGGTAACTTCGGGGCAGACGCTACAGCAGTTGAAGTGGTCCTGCAAGACAAGCAGAAAGTCAGCATTCCTAATCTTTGAATACGGGAAAGGGCATATTGCTGGAAGAACAACTGTTGATATATAGACAAACTACTAGAATAGATCATAAATCACTTGTAGAACACAACAAATTATTCTAGTGTGTCTTTGCTATGTGTTATATTCTCTTAGCAAGTGCTCATTTTAAATACTTGGTTCCAACCATTAACAAGAAAGACAGTTTCAAGGCAATAGAGTATATACTGCATAGAGATCAAATGAGTTGGATAAAATGCAAAGTGTTAGAAGGATCCAATTTGATACAGAGATAAGAGATTCCTAGAGTTTAAATAAGTAGCATAAAATGTAGGTTCAAGTGAGTTGGATGAAATGCAGACGTCCTAGAAGGATCCAATGTGATGCAAAGATGAGATGCCTAATCCCATAAGGTCAATTTATGACACTTACTAGACATACAAACTCATACCCAACTCCGCATTACACTATTAATGGAAAAATGTTAACCAGATAAACATTGCAAAAATTAGGATGGATTACACAGCCATTTTGGAATAGAAAAGATCTTTAAGAAAATGAAATATACAAGCCAACAATTGGAACAAATAAATGACAATCCAGTAGCAGAGGCGTGTCTACATAAACAAAAAGAAATTCCCATTATAAAATAGACATAATCCCAAGAAAAGGGATCACAAAACAGAGGGTATCCAAATATTAGAATGTTCTTGCACAGCTGCACTTGCAAGGGATGCTACTCTATCAGATCTCCCAGTAAAAATAACTATAGATGACCGAAAGCCAAAATGAATTAATAATTATTATAGCCAACTCCAAACTTGTTGGGATTAGACTGAACTTGATATTGTTGATGAGACATGCTATGAGTAAGAGAAGATGTGTCTCACTAACTGCAATTCTAGGAGAAAAATGCCAGTGCAAACCCGTTGCTGATTTTTTAGACTTCTATTTTTTTTTTTTTTCCAAGACAGGGAAAATACTTTCTGGTTTCCAACTGGTCTAAAACTCTCCCCATAAAAAATCCAAAATTAGAATGGAACTGCCAGCTAGACAATCTTCCATTTAGGATATAAAATAAGAACTCCTGAACTATATTTCTACTGAACAAGATGATAGAAGGAACTTTATACATCAGAACGCGTACATACCCACTACTGGAAGCTGGAACCAGAGATGAAGTCATTTGAGTAGCAGAACTGGAACTTGAGGTTGCTGCAGTTGCCGAACTTGCAGTAGAGGCACCTAAAGCATATTAGCAAGACATTCATCAACCAGCCAGTAACGTAATATTCTCATAAAACAAGCATTGCCAAACAAAAAGCAGAGAAAGGAGCATCAATATGATGATGCTTTAAGGGAATACCAAGAAAATTATGAAAAAACTATCGATCAAGCTTTACTTTAAGTATTTTAGCACATTGTACAGATAGACAGTCAATGAAGCATGCTTCTAGAAAAATATAAAACATGCAACTTACCTTGATTCCATAACCATAAAAATTTCCAGAAGCACGTTTTTTGTGCGTAAAAACTTTTTCTATAAAGAAAAGAAGTTACTTCAGACAAATATTATTAGTTCAAGAAGTAATATTAAGTAACATGTTCAGCGACATTGGTAATTTTAAAGCAAGTTGACTTAATTTTTAGGACAGCAAAACATGCTTTAAGTTGCTTCTGCCAAATATCCGAAGCTATTGAGCATAACTATTATCAATGTTGGCATTAAGATATCAAACTTTTAGGGTGTTTGGTGCCATACTGTATGCAAAATTATAGAAAGATGCACTAAAATGGGTCATCTTGTTCATCGCAGATAACACGATCTTCGTTAAAAAAAAAAATTGGTGGCTTCAGAGCTTCAGATTGAACTTTTCAATACATTCAATATTGAGGTATTGAGTAATTATTTCATCTACCAAGATTCAAAACTAATAAACAATTGAAGTTATGATAATCATGTTCTGAGTATCAAAACTGACGCACTCTGTCCCATATCAACCTGAGCCAATTGATTATATGATCATGTGACACATAAGAAAGACTATCCAATGTAACAATCCATGAAGAAGGCAAATAATTTTCCCAAAGTATCATAGATGAGTTATGTTCCACAGAAATCAAGTTGGAATACACGAGTACCATTGAATTAATTCACATGGCACCCACGATAACAGAGATCAATGAGTTGATGGCATATTAATTATCCAAAATATATGGCTTAAATAAGATATTATATAGCTTTTGCATGGGATGCAAATCAGCCAGTATACATTATAATGAGAAAACCTTCAATGCTCCATGAGCGCCGAGCAAAAACTCACATGTGGGTTTTGGGAGATCGGAAGAGCGTCATTAATTTGGGCCCCAACACCCTCATGTGGGATCTTGATTGGTCAAGAGGTTTTTTCCCTTTATAATAGAGAGGGGGATGAATCTCACCAAAAGACAGTATAACAGCAGTCGATTGCGATTGAGATGCTGATGAAGCAGTGGACGTCGGTGTCTTAATGGAAAGTGAGAGACTGGTAGTTCCAGAAGAAGAGGCTGGCGTGCTAGTAGTACCAAAGCCTGTAAAGCCCGAGAGAGGAGTAGATGCACTAGAAGAAGATGCTGCAGACGCCCCAGACGAGGCAGTGCTCAATAAAGGGAAGGACAAAACAGAACTCGAACTGCCACCAACAGAAGCAGACGGAGAAAAGGTTGTTGCAGCTGGAGTCAAAGCACCGCTAGTGCCAGAACTGGTAGTTGTAACAGTAGAGAACAGAGTAGAAGAAGCGGTACCAAATGCAGGTTTAGAAGCAGGTGCAGTGGAACCTGACGGTGCTGAAGACTGAAATCCAGCAGTCCCAAATGAAAAACTGGATGACGGTCCAGATGAAGACGAGGTTGAAATCGACGCTGAACTTGTGGTGCTCTTTAGAAATGAAAAGCCTGGAGAAGAGGCAGAGGCCGAAGATGTAGGAAGCGAAAATGTTGGTTTTGAAGCAGAGACAGAGCTAGCGGTGGAAGCAGTAGGGAATGAAAATCCAGGGGCCGAAGTAGCTAAGCTTGAAGCAGCAGTGGACAGCGAGAATGCGGGTGCTGCAGAAGTGGAGCTCGAGAATCCAAACAAGGATGACCCTGATAATGAGGACGAAGAAGTACCAAACAAACCCGGAGTAGACCCAGAACCAGAACCGAAGACAGGTACAGTGCCAGTGCTTGCTGCAACTCCAGTGAATGAAGGTGGCGATGATCCAAACAGGCCAGTGGATGGGGTAGAAGACGCTCCGAATAGGTTACTGGTGGTAGTTCCAGCAGAAGCTCCTGAAGAGGAGCCAAAAAGTGTGGATACGGAAGCGGAACCCGATCCAAATAAAGGAGTGGTGGTAGTTCCATTAGATGCTCCAGAAGAAGATCCAAAAAGGCTGGAGGTGGAAGCGGAACCTGAACCGAACAAGGGACTGCCAGTACTTAGAGTTGAATCCCCAGAAGAAGATCCAAAAAGGCCGGCCACGGGAGGCGAACCTGAACCTAATAAATGACTGCCAGTAGTTCCAGTTGAAGCTCCAGAAGACGCTCCAAAACTGCCGGACTCTGGAGCCGAACCCGACCCAACCATGCTCGAAAAGCCTGGAGCCGGGGACCCAAAGTGGGTGGCGGTGCCAAGCGGGGATGACGACGGAGCAGGAGATGACGTACCAAAGGAAGAACTTGATCCAAATAGGCCCGGTGCGGAACCCGTACTAGATGGTGTAGATCCGAAATGGCCAGTGGTTGGACCGGAGCCGCTGGAAAAAAATCGGAAAGTGGACGTAGTAGTGGTAGAAGCCGAATTTGAAGAAGAGGAATCGAAAATGTTAGACGTAGCCGCTGTTGCGGAGGAGGATCCGAAAGGGTTGGACATTGGCCCCGAACCGGAAGAGAAGGACCCGACTAAACTAGAGCTAGGTGCGAAACTCGAAGAGGACCCAAATAGAGAAGAGCCTCCGACTGGGGATAAAGAAACGGCGGCGGCGGTGGATGATGAAGTTCCAGACGAAGAGCCATCTCTGAAGCCACCAGACGAAGGGGTGGAAGTGGAGCTAGGGTTAGAGACGCCTAAAGGGAAGGGCCATGATGACTGGCCGGAGGAAAATGAGAATCCAGTGCCCGCCATTGCGGCTGCGGTATAGCTCAAGCGGGCGGTCGATTTTTCTTGTGAATGGAAGTCGAATGTAAAGGTTTTGGTGTTTTTTGGGGGTTGGGGGTGAGAGACTGAAAATTTATTTTCAGGGTTTATGCGAGAGGTGTTGGGGTGGACTTTGGACCGGATTGAACCACCGGCCCGGCAATGAATTTTATATAACTTCCTTTACGGCTGTAATTCTGGCACTGGTGGAGAATCGTAAAACAGTCACTAATTTTTGAAGATGCGTAATTTTATTGATCTCACATTAACCATTTCACACTTCACCTAACGTCGTCAACATAAAGCCATGGGTGGCATGGGTATGTAGGTTGTGTGATTGTATGTGGCCTCATCATCTAAAGGGTACTATTTTTTTTTCTTTTTTTGTTTATATAGGACTGGCGTTAAAATTTTTGAAATTCTTTTACAACGTCATTTCTTAAAAAATATATTATTGTGATACTAATTTTTTAAAAAGTTTAATGAAAGCTATTAGGTTAAGAATTAGAACGTATTTTATTATTTTAAAAAAATTAATCAAGACTATTTTTGAAATTTAAATTTGCCGTTAACCATTAAGGGAGGGCGGGGAGGGGGGAAAAAAGGCTAACCATACCATAGGAAAAAGGGGTATTATAATAAAAACGATCGTTTTTAATGTGAAATAGTATTATTAGAATAATATTTATTCTTTATTTAATATAGCCCTTATTTAATTGAACAATGCACCATTTTGTATTAGGCACAAGACACTCAAATTCCTAAAGCCAGCCCTGCATAAAACCCCTAAACCAAAATTAAAAAAAAAAAAAAACATTACCGTGACTCTTCAATTGACATTTCCAAATCTTGAACCCGATTCATGAGTGTTCTTATTTCAAAGTACTTCATTTCTATATATTCATGTTATTTATAATGTAACATACTTCTACCAATGTCTTTGTTTCCTTTGAAAGATGATCAACATGTTGACAAAACTAATCTGAATGGAGTGGTTGTGAAAAGTGAAATTTAAATTAGCTACTATTTTTTAGTTTGTATTTTTTAATCATATCCAATATATTAATACTTTTGAGGATTTTCACATGAATATATTATGTGCGACGATACATATTTCAATCCATTTAAGGATTTTCAAATGAATTTATTTTGTGTAACGATATACATTTTGGTCAATTTTATTGAATTCAAGGAATTGCCACAAGCGAAATAATCTTAGTAGATAAAAAAAATAAATTTCTTGTCGTTTTTTAAGTTAGCACGAAAAAGGAGTTTTATAATTATAAATAAATCAGCAAAAAGTAAATTTCCAGCCTCAATGAAATTTATACGCTAACTTTAAATTGAGAAAGCACAATGAAAGACCCAAAGAAAACGTGGGGTGTCAAACATTGAATGAAAAGAAATAAGAAAAAAGCCGGTTAGAGTATATAAAATAACAAACGATTGCAAAAAAGGGGGGAGAGAATCAATTGAAGAAAACAAGGGAAAAGGAAAAGCAATTGGAAGAAGTAAGAGGTGTCACCACCTTACATATTTCTTATAATTTCTAGTGTTTATGTCATTATAAATAAACGATAAATAAATAACTCGATAAAATTTTTATCACCCAATTAAAATAGAAGTACAAATATTATGACTTACTAAAAGTATTAATTCAAGAATATGACCACAACTTGAATTCACTTTCATTTCAAAGTTTGGATAAAGAAACATATTTATAGTGTAATTTAGCAGTAGAGACTTTAACACCTATCAATACTACATTTCAGTTAAGTAATTAATAAGGAAACGAATGTAGATACTATAAATTATTTACTATTTAGACTACTTAGAAAACCGAGAAATTATATGGAATTACTTCTTGGCTGGACTATTTGTATAAAAATATAAAATTATTAAAACATTATTTATTCTTCTTTCATTTTCTTCATTCTATAATTAATACTCATTTATTAATACAACATGTTACATCATAATTTTGGTTGGGTCGTTACAAAAAGTGTTAGGTGAGGCATAGAGTGGTTAAGGTGGAACCAATAAGACTACGCACTTTAAAAATTTAGTTACTAGAGTACTGAGTCTACGGTACTCTTAAAGTACCAAAAATTTTTTTTTAGACTTGTAGTATTAGATCAAATTTTGGATTTTGAAAGTAAATACTAATTATGGTAAATATTGATCGTCATATTGAAACGGAGAAAGAAAATAAATGAGAAAGGTTGTAATGGAAGAAGAAGAATAACAAAAAAGTTGAAGGTGATTGTGATGATGACAAGTAACTATTTATTAATTTTTAGGATCAATTGGGGAAAGACTCTCTTACGCTATGCAATAATAATAATAAACAATAAAATATTGAATAATTACCTATAAGTAAATTTGCATAATAATAACAGTAAATATATGTTTTTTATTTAATAGTTTTTTTATTAATAAGTTACTAATAATTACTCCCTTATATACTCTTTTATAATGTTTTCTTATAATTTATTTTTAAATTATCTAACTTATTCAATATTATTAATTAATGGTATGGTATTACATATTGAACATATATCAAGATACATGTATTTTTTTTTTATATCAGTTCGTAATATAATATCTCATTTTAAGTTGTGTAAATACTCATAATACCATGATGGTATTTTGGTCTAACAAATAAACAATAATAAAAAAATATAGGAAGTACTGCATAGTTTACCAAGTTTAGAGAGGAGAATAAGGTTGACTAACTATGTTATTTTAATAATCTATATATATATATATTAATAATAAGAAAAGTCGTCTGGCATTGTAATTTCTTACAACTAGTCTGATGTCATAAGAATATTGATGACGTCACAGTGATACAATTAAATTTATTTTACTATTTTTTTAATTTTTCCCTACTTTTTGTTTTTATTTTATTATTCATTTTTTGGATAATTAAGAATATCTTCTTTAAAAAATTCATAAGAATCTTTTTAGATAATTATGAGTTTTATTTTGACTTAACTGGGTAGCAATTAAATTTCTTTTACATTTTTTAAAATGTTTGCCTGCTGTATGTTTTTATTTTATTATCTATTTTTTTGATAGTTAAGAATATCTTTTTAAAGAAATTCAAAGGAATATCTTCAGATAATTATCAGTTTTATTCTACTTGTATTGTTAGAAATGACTATTGAAATTTGTCATTTACACTGAGTTGGGATGTGAGTGGGTAACTAGGTCGATGTGGTGGAAAAAATTATTTTATTTTTTTATTTATTATATTTTTTATTTTATTATTTTTCTTTTAAAAAAATAAAAACATACGAGGGACTAAAAGATCGTAACAAAGTGGTTCCAAAAAAAAAGACCGTAACAAAGCCTCCTTGTCCAATACGCTCAAATTATTTCTAAACCAAACAAAAATAAAAATGAAAGCACGTTCAAGAAGATTGAAATGAAATGGTAGAATTGCTACTTTATGTAATAACCAATGAAATGGAAACTTCTATTTATAGGTGTCATCGAGTAGATATTGAAACTCAATATTCATCACCCAAATTGTAATATAAACATCCATAGAACTCCTAATGTACTCAATCGTTAAAACAAGAATAAATTAAACATTGCTCTATATTAGTATCTCCTACGAACAACTTTGTTGCAAGTTCTATTTCACTACAAGCGCTTCAACCACCGTAGTTGCTCAATACAATTCAATATTGCAAAATAACTTTTCGGGACACAAAATAACTCGATTTTGTAATTATTTCTGGGAGTGTTCACATCTTGTAATATCTCTTCATATTCATCCAACTCAATACCAGAAGTCACAAATCTTAGCCACAACACAAAATGACCACTGGTGCATTTTTTTAAACATTTGTAACCTACTAGTCAAAGATGTAGGTAAATCTTGCAAAGCGAGTTTTTATCTTCCTAATTAGCAACCAGACCCGACAAGTAATTACAAAATTTTACATTATGACACAATAAGAGTCTCAGCCTCATACCATGTTGTCCTTGCTTGACAAGAATAAACGCAACAATTTTGAGTGGCATAAAAAAGTAAAAGATACGAAACAAGAAAAAGAAAATGGCGAACAAAAACTATCCTTCACATGGACTGACTCCCTATAATTTTTTTCTTGAGACCAGCAACAAAATCCAAATTAAGAATATCACCTCGTTATATTTACTTTTTATTTAAGAATATCACCATTGTATACAATAATATATAAAGACGTGTGCTCTTCCGATGATGATAACGAAAAATTATGTTTTGTTATGAATTTAATATATAGAATGTATTATAAAATTGTCATATAATTATTATGCTATGATAACTAATGATTTCACATATCTTTGTACAAGTTGAATATAATAAGATTATTTACAAATTCGAGCGATGTAGAAAACGGAATGTTCTCAATTTATAGATTTTGGGGTTGTATTTAATCCAAAATTTTACAAACTTTTAAATTTTTTTAATTGATAATTTTTCTTTAGACTTTTGTAGATTTATTGAAATTTAAGTAGAAGATTCATCTAAACTTCTGTTGAATTTTATTTAAAAATTTTGAAAGAACTTTTTTATTCATTTTTTATAATAAAAAATTATAAATGTATAACATTACGTCAAACAACTATCTAAGTGACAAAATTAAGAATATAAACTAAATATTCATAATTTTCATATTACTAAAAACCAACATATATTGAAAAACCCATACAACTCTCGATTAGTGGGAGCCTTGCCAATTGGGCAAGGCCTCATTGGCAAAAACTTTTATTTAGTGCTAAATTTAATTAAATTATAAATTAGCAAAACGTAATTGTACCAACTTTTTTTTTTTTTTTAAGTAACATAATTGTACCAACTTAAAGCATGGATTATTGGTGAAAATTATAAATGTTAGAGCTTAACTTTATCTTTAGTCATTGACACATTTTTATAGACGACAACTTTACACTTAGCGTTTTTCCCCCATTTTTTTTTGTTAGCTTGTATTAAAGTTCACATTGAAATTTTTTATTCGACACCCATATTATATAATTTTCGATTTACAAATAGTGCCAATTTCATGGAAAGAAGGGGAAAAGGTCTACAAATGGGTTTATATTAAAAATGATTGTAATTCTACTCATTTGAATTGTATTATCAATTGTGCACACAAAAAGAGTGGAAGAATGGAAGGCAAAATTCGAAAAGCAAAAAATGGTGTACCATGATCCCATTTAAACATCTTCTATATATGTAGGACGTGTGTGTGCAAAAAAGATGGTTGTAAGTCCACATGCCATTACTCTTATATATCAGTTATCACGAAATTTGAAAAAATTTATATTATTGACATGTGCAATTGATCCATTTATACCAGAATGTAGATTTATGATTTGGTACTAATATTGTGTCCTTTGAGTAACTTTAAAAAATTTCCCTATTGTTGAAGTGCTTAAACTCAATAAAGAATTTTGTGTTGACTTGCCTTTGGCGAAATGGATAAAATCCTAAAATGGCTGAGGTGACTAGGCTGGACTCCAAGATTTTGGCCCCACCTACCCCTAACAACCTAAGTTCATGGGAGTTGCATTGCAATTAAAGTATCAAAATTTAAAGAAAATGAATCTTCTCCAAGAACACAAAGACTGTTCCTAATATAAAGCATCTATTCATTTGTGTCATGCTAAGTGTTCTTTGACACCAACCTTCCTCCAAGACACTTACCCTCCTATATATATTCACCCAACTCAATGCAACCTTCCACTAAAAATTTCGTTACAGATTAAAATTTATATCAAACTCACTATGTCGCAAATGAATGATAATATTGCAACTAAGCAATATCTTTTTTCTACTAGACGTGCCCCAACTCCAGGGAAGGCAACCATACTTGCCATCGGAAAGGCCTTTCCAAAACAAGTTGTTCCTCAAGATCGCTTGGTGGATGGTTATATTCGTGATACTAAATGTGAGGATTTGGCTATCAAGGAGAAACTCGAGCGCTTATGTAAGCTAAACTTATCAATGCACAATATTGCCCCTTCTTTTTTTATTTTTTGAACTTTCAAACACTATATAAGAAAAACTTTGTTACGATGTTTTTTTACCTCAACATGTAGGCAAAACAACTACTGTGAGATCGGATATACAGTAATGTCGAAAGAGATATTAGAAAAATATCCTGAATTGGCGACAGAAGGCTCTCCAACAATCACGCAAAGGCTGGAAGTAGCGAACCCTGCAGTAGTCAAGATGGCGAAAGAAGCAAGCCTGAGTTGCATAAAAGAATGGGGAAGGCCGGCTGAAGATATCACCCACATTGTCTACGTTTCCGCAAGCGAGCTACGAGTACCCGGCGGTGATCTTTATCTTGCTAGCGAACTTGGCCTGAGGAACGACGTTGGACGTGTAATGCTATACTTTCTGGGTTGCTACGGAGGGGTGACCGGCCTCAGAGTAGCCAAGGACATTGCAGAAAACAATCCAGGAAGTCGAGTCTTGCTAACAACATCGGAAACAACCATTCTTGGTTTCAGGCCACCGAGCAAGGATCGCCCATATGACTTAGTTGGGGCAGCCCTGTTCGGGGATGGCGCTGCAGCTGTCGTTATTGGAGCCGATCCAATACCTGGCAAAGAGATGCCATTCATGGAGCTGAATTATTCAATTCAGCAATTCTTGCCGGGAACTCACCATGTCATCAACGGGCGCCTTTCTGAAGAGGGCATAAACTTCAAGCTAGGCAGGGACCTGCCTCAAAAGATTGAGGACCACATCGAGGAATTCTGCCAAAAACTTATGTCGAAAGCCGGTTTAAAGGAATACAATGATCTGTTTTGGGCAGTGCACCCAGGAGGGCCGGCGATCCTAAACCGTTTGGAAACTACCCTTAATCTCAAAGACTGGAAACTGGAATGCAGCAGAAGGGCACTGATGGATTTTGGGAATGTTAGCAGTAACACTATATTCTATGTGATTGAATATATGAGGGAGGAGCTGAAGAAGAAAGAAAAAGGAGAAGAATGGGGACTGGCTTTGGCATTTGGACCTGGCATAACATTTGAAGGCATCCTTATTCGAAGCCTCTGACAAGTCCTTTGTTTTCATTTTACTTACTACACCGCTACTATATCATGACAACAATCACTCATCAACAAAGTATGTGTTTGAATTGAAATATAAATTATAATATTGTCTAAGAAATGTACCGCAACAAAATATATGTCTAAGAAATGTAATCCAAATTTATATATATGTCTGATAAATGTACCGCAACAAAATAAGCAAACATTTTAACAAGGTAATGGTGTATGTACCGCAACAAAATGAGCAAACATTTTAACAAGGTAATCGTGCATAGTTTTTGCAATCCTCCTTTACTATTCTTGTCTTGTAAAGAATAAGCAACAAGAGGCATTTGCATGACGTTATCCTCTCGTCTCATCGTGACTGTCAATCTTGATGACATCATATGGATGGATTACAAACTACAAGAGATCATTTATATTTTTTTAAATTCCACACATATTGTCTTGTATGAATTTAATTATATAGATAACGATCTTCTTTGACTCTTTTTCTTTTTCTTTTCCTTCTTTTTTTTTTTAAAAAATTAAATGAATTGTATGGGACGTGAATTGAAACTTAATATACGGTATGAGAAACTAGCATGTTGTTCGACTTTGAAGTTGGGGAAAAAAATTGTAGCTCGTAAAAATTCATATGAATATGGTGAAAATTGGAAAATCATCAATTCACCAGAGGGGAAGCCAGAAAAGACCAAAAATGTATATATACAAGAACACGTGGGGGAACGCCGCCAATCCCATATATCTTGGCAGTTAAAATTGGAGGGGTCTCTGTCAACATGGTTTGATTCCGCTGCCAATCCGCCGAATTATTTGGATATTCGCTAATTCGAAAGTAGAATTTGATAAATTTCCAAACAATTTCAACCAGTTTCAAATTAGGGTTTGGTTCCGATCATAAATTTATATTTCTCCTGCGTAGTTTCCGAATGACTGATGATTCATTTTCTTATCTTCTATAGGAATCGGGTTTTATAACGTTTATTATGGATGCTAGAGATTCCAATGCTGGAGAATCCAGCGTACCTCTTTTGGTAATTTCATTCCATTAATTATACCATTTCCCGGTTCTTTTTATTGTTTTATTAATCACAGAAATACTGCTATTATTAAGGCTTTAGTATTTCTGTTTTCCCCTTGGTTGTGTGAAAGGCGGATGGAAATGCAATGAGAAACAATCGCCCCGGTATTCCGCAGTTGTTTACGTCCATGCCAGCTCTCAACGAGTCAGCTTCACATATTGCGGACACAACTTCAATTTTCACCCGGTGTTTCACTGATATTATTGGTACTTTGGTAACCACTGCATAAATTTTCGTGTAATTGTATTAGAAATTTATGAAATTGCTGTTTTGATAATTGATCTTGTGCTCGAGTACAGTTATACTCATCTGAAACTTGTACTAGCATTTTCCTCAGCCGCACAATATGCTAAGCTTGTAGAAACCGATGAGAATTATGCCAACATTATGTATGGAAAATGCACTAATGGGAACTTTGTGATTAGTGAATTCACAAATTTTAAGATTGTTTAGCCAACGAAAAGCTTGACGATTATATATTATAGGTCATGGATAATAGCTGAAAGCAACAATTTTTATCTTATCTTAATTTAAAATCCCTAGGAAACTTTCCTTTACTTTCCATCTTAATAGGTCATGCAATTTGAGTTTGAAAATGGGATAGAAGAAAATAGGATTTGAAGTTGAGACTGGACTCCTCCTTGATATTATGTTGGTTGTTTGACTGAAAATCTTCTGATGAGCAGCCAATTCACTGGTGCTTGAGATAGACGCATATCGCAGAGCTCATAATGGTTATTTATTTAGCGATATTTTTAACTGCCAAACCCCTTCGATGAAAATATAATTTTTCATTTCCTCACCCATTTTAACTGAACTCCACACATTGCTGGTAACGGATCAACACACCTTAGATACAGATAAAATTAATTTGTTTTTCTATTTGGCTTACCCACAACAACTGCTTTAGGCTTCTAAAATGATTCATACAGTATGTTGGGTCTGAGTAGAATTGCTTAAAGCTTAAAATACCTTGACATTACAACTAACAGTTTTACTTTGTACTAAATACTTCCTCTATTTTCAATAAGAATTCATCAATGTTCGTGGACTTTATATGCTTGCATAAGGTTGGCCACAGAGGAAGTGAATTTGGGACCAGCCTTGAGAAGTTCTGGAATTAAAAACAAGCGTCTCTTGACTTTTTGCGTTGCTTGTCTTCTATCCTAAAGTATTTCGAAGTCTCTGCCTTCTTATGTCAGCATCCATTCTTCCAGTATATCTTTAAATGCACCCCTCCCCAAATGAATAAATGAGTTTTGCTAATTATGTTCTATTTTCTTTAAACACAATGTTATTGTTTTTGTTAATGCTTATTTTTCCCTTTGTGCAGTAGAATCTGTGCCTGGAGACTCTGTCAGGAAAAAATTGCTGACATTTGAAGTCAGAGACTCTAAATCGACGAATGAAGTGTCCTCCAGTGGAATTATTTCTTCTGTTTCTCAGTCACTCCATACAGAAGTTGAAGCTCCAGCTGTACACGGTGAAATAAATAGAAGCTCAGCTGAAGAGCCTGTTACTTCTAACATTCTTGTAAAATCAAATCATAACAACCAAAATGGCACTTCCATTTTTCAAGGGTACTAATCGTTGAAGACTTTGATGACAGTAGAGTGAAATATTGTCCTGATGTTAACTATCTAAGTGGTGCAAGTCTTATGATTTTTATAGAATATGCTTCACATACTGGGATGAATTTACCTCATACTTTCTAAGTGAATCATTTTTCGTAGGATTCTTTCATGTGATTGTCATTTACAACTATTCACCTAGACCTTATGGGATTTGATTTCCAAAGTATTTAATTTACCATTAGATTCTTAAATTTTGGGCCACTTCCAGACTGTGTATTTTTTGTTTCAGGGTTTCCATTTCTGTACTGATCTTATTGGGTTTTGAAATCAGCCTCATTGAACGGGTCAGGAAGACCGTTCGTGGCTCTGCTGATGATATTGGTTGGCTACAACGCGCTACTGAAATGCCTCCAGTTGAAAATGGAACAGAAAGATTTATGGAATTGCTAGATGAAATTAGGCATGAACTATGTTGCTGTACTAAAATTTTCACTTCCACCGCCCCGACCCACCCATCTCACTCCCAAGCAAAACTGCCTTTAGTGTGAAAACTTGTAATGAAATTGCATTTTCTGTACCAGGCATGGTGTGCACAGACTGCCAAATACAATGGTTTACTTTTTGGTTCCAGGTATCATTACTTTCCATTGTAACAGTTCTCAGAATATTTCATTTCTTCGGATTCCTTGTGCCTATAGGGTGCATTATAGAAATGTCCATAATGATTTGTCACTGACTTAATTTGTGTGGGTTGTTTGCTCATATTTTTAAATGATGCTAACCAGTCAGAGCCAATTCAAAAATTATGATTTCCTTTGCATCATTCTCATGGAATGCCGCGTAAATATTAATCTTTTGATTGTAGAATTTTCTCCAATCTTAAAACTTGTAATTTCAATCTGAACATTTTGGTCATCAATGTTTTACTGGAATTTCATCAGGTGGATGAAGGCAATATTGCATGGATTTGTCCAAATCTTTATTAAAACTTTTAAGGAAAATGAATTGTTAGGAAAACTGGTCCATTTTGTGGTATTATTGTGCCCGAATAGTTGGAGATGTTTTGTTATTTTGGCTACTTGTGTGAGAATCCAGTGACTTGTTAAGGATCAAGACTGTACGAACTTAATTTATTCTGTTGCATGTTCTTTGTGATGGATGGTTAGAATGTTGGTTTTAACAAGTTATAGACGGGTAGCATTGAGTGTAATGTTGTGCTAATTTGGTTTTGCTCATTCTGCAGGTCTTTTCAGCAACCATAAACCTCTGTATTTTGTTAATACAAAAACAAGTTTTTCAAAGATTGGTCTCACCTGTCATATTGCCAAGATTCACAGCGAGGTACACCTTCAATTAGTCTTCTTGCTTATCTAGCAACTTTTATATGCAGTATTGATTAGTCGGTGGTCTGGCTTCCGTGGATAAAAATGCCAAAGAGATAAAGGATTACATTGAAGAAATTTATTGGGGTTCTGGAAAACGCGTTTTGCTTCTTGGCCATAGTAAAGGGGGAGTAGATGCAGCTGCTGCATTATCCATGTATTGGGATGAACTGAAAGGTAAGGTTGCTGGTTTAGCATTAGCACAGAGTCCTTATGGAGGTAGTCCAATTGCTTAAGATATTCTATGAGAAGGCCAGCTTCGTGATTATGTTAATGTTCGTAAGCTCATGGAGATGCTGATCTGTAATGTGATCAAGGTATGCACATCAATTGCATGACTTATCATTGGTTTTGTAGACACCTCATATTTAATTTTGCGACCGTTTTGAAGGGTGACATGCAGGCTTTAGAAGATTTAACTTATGAGAGGAGAAAGGAGTTCTTGAGAAAGTACCACTTGCCAAGGGAAGTACCATTTGTTTCCTTCCACACAGAAACTAGCATTTCTCCCGCCGTATTGGCCACATTGTCCCGGGTTGCACATGCTGAGCTAACCATCTTAGCTCCTCTCTCTGATGGCCAACCTGGCAATGCTCCCTGTGGTGATGCCACTGGGTGGTGTAATGGCCGCCTGTGCGCAACTACTTCAGATTAGGTACGGCGAGAAGAGTGATGGTCTGGTTACTTGCCGTGATGCAGAAGTCCCTGGCTCCATTGTAGTACGGCCAAAGCGCAAACTAGATCATGCTTGGATGGTGTATTCGTCTTAAATGATGACCCCTTAGAAGCAAATGCTTCACAAGTGTGTGAAGCTCTTTTTGCGTTGCTTTTAGAGACCGGAGAGAAGAAAAGAGATGAGCTCGTGAAGAAATATGAATGAAGAAATCTCTGCCA
This sequence comes from Nyctanthes arbor-tristis, assembly GCA_963692815.1. Taxonomy (NCBI): domain Eukaryota; kingdom Viridiplantae; phylum Streptophyta; class Magnoliopsida; order Lamiales; family Oleaceae; genus Nyctanthes; species Nyctanthes arbor-tristis. The sequence goes on along the minus strand of CAVNYN010288228.1, from coordinate 33,672 downwards.
GTGTTCTTTTAGTGTACTGAGTCTTCTTTTTCCTGTCTATTTGCAATTTTATTCAATTAGTTCTTTTGCTCCTTTTGTTTGTACTTATGTTGTATGGTTGATAAATTCTCCCGCGGGACTGTATTTCTGCGAGGATGGGTTACGGCGTAGTGATACAGAATGGTGTTAGGATATACTGTATTGGATCAAATTTTATATTTTTTCTGAATAGTGAGAGTAGCTGACCTGATTCCAACCTGTCGTGCTTCAAGGCCAATCTCTTGGATAGTTGTATAAATTATCAATGGTCGATCTGTTGACAAAAGCTCTTTAGGCCTCACTTTTTTTTTGGGGGGGGGGGTGTTTAAGTCAGGGTCGACCTTCAAAGAGTCCGGTTGTTGAAATATATAGGGTTACCTTCGAAGAGTCCGGTTGTCGTTCTCTCATGTGCTCCACGTAGAATAAGTGGACCTACCAATGGATTCTCTCATGTGATGCACATGGGAGAGTGACATGTGTACGAAGAGCATAAAATTTTCAGGTGCTTTTTGAACATTTCCCTACTTTTGAATTTAAAAATCTATTCAGTCCGTATGAAAAAAAATCCCGTCTATTTATGCCACACACACATCAATATACCTAAATATATGATTTAGAAATTGCATCACGATAAGCGTGTAACTTGTAAGAACATACCAACTATGGCGGTAAATATTTCTTTTTTCATTTTCCCTTTTATTAGTAGCAGACTGAAAAAAATTACAGTTTTATAATGGTTGGTTAGGTCCTAAATTAAGGGTAAATTTCACAAAAGGTCCCAGTCTTTGTACTTTACATGGCCTGGGTCCCTAACTTTTTTTAACGCATTGGGTCCTCAACTTTTCATAAATACGCACAAAAGGTCCCAACTAACGGAATTCATATTAAGTTATTGACTAAATTACCTTTATACCCTTATCATTTAAATTGAAAAAAAAGAATTTAGAAATTAAAAATATATATAAAAACAGAAAAGGCAAAAAAATTAAAAAAAGGGTGACGCGGGGGAGCTGTCGTTTTTGGCAGTTGAAAGGCTGCCCGAAACAGTAGGAAGAGGGGGGAGACTCCGCATTCCAGCTGCCAGAAACGGCATCCCCCCCTTTCGGTTTTTTAAAATTTTTTTTCCTTTTTTATTTTTATATTTTTTTAATTTTTAAATTCTTTTCTCTTTTAATTTAGAAGATAAGGGTATAAAAATAATTTGGTCAACAACTTAATGGAATTTTGGATGAATTCTGTGAGCAGGGACTTTTTGTGCGTATTTATGAAAGATTGAAGATCCAACGCACTAAAAAAAAAAGTTAAAGACAAAGCGATTCAAAGTGCAAAGGTTGGAGACTTTTTGTAAAATCTACCCCCCAAATAATAGTGAACAGTGCCTGCTTCTATGGGGGAATTCGATGGTTAACCCCTAAGAGCATATTCAATGCATATGGTGGATTGTAGGTGATGTGGCTAGGGAATGGAAAGAAGTCTTGTTGGATGTGCCCTGAATGCTTAAAGAATGGACTGAGATAATATAAATACTACGTCAATACAATATGTTCAACCCACCTATTCTTCAGGGAAACAGAAATAAAAAGCTAAAAGAAAGGGAGAGAGACAAGGATAGAGAAAGCTAGAGACACATTTTTTGATGTGTCAAGGGGCCTCACCGAGGGTCTCAAAGGAGACCCTCTACTTGACCCAGTTTATTTTTTCGAGAAGCCAACTTAGTTGTACCTTGTCCATGTCATTGTGCACTGGGGAGGGGATTTCCGATCTCAAAAAGTGCATTTGCTTATTTAGATGACATTTTTCTCCCAATCTATCCAAGCATTGAAAATGCTCTAACCCGTTTATAAATCAAACGTTTATAAATGATTGCCAAATAGACTCGAATTCTTTCCTTCAATTTACTATATCTAAGATAAAAGTTTCCACCTATTTTGTAATACGTGCTTTCATATGAGCCAAATAAAATATAAATCACTAATAGCTTATTTACAATCTAGAAGTCTTAATTTGTTAAAAATAAAAATGCTACATGTGTATAGGGGTAGAGCCTACACGAGACGAGTGTGGTCACATGACCACATTGGATTTTGGATGCAATTTAGTGGGTAGAGAAATTTTTGTTGGGCAGAGAAGGGAGGACCACGACCAGCGTTAAAATTGAAATGGCAACATATAGAGAGACGTGGAAAGGGTTTGGAGACGAAGACATGATACAATGTCACATTTACCCTTACTTGCTCTTCTTTGTTTTCATTATTTATCATTATATATCTATGAGCTTGTAAAATCAATTAATAGTCGGGCTAAAAGCAATCATGAACCACTCCAAGTGACCCAATATATATAGAAATTAACCTTTGAGCTTATTCCCAATAATTTTTCTTTACATTATCACTACACATTTTTCTTATAAATCTGTCTATTTACAAATAAATTTCCAAAGAAGAAGCTCTAAGTTCATAAAAATAAATGTTTTCCAACTTTAGCAATTAAGCAAGTTAATTTGCTTCAACTAGAACTTCAAATAATTCAATCTTAAATAGAAATGCACGGTCTAACTTGATCTAAACTTAAGCAAGAAATTAAACTCCAATTTCAGCTACTTCAATTTGCTTCAAAATTTTAAATTTTACTCCCATCTCATTTTTAACTTCAAATTAAATTTATCACTCTAGTAAGCAAAATATAGGTAGCATCACATAACAAAAAAAATAGAAGTGGCCACCGCTATGATTAATTGAAGTGGCCACAACACTAAACTAAAATGAAAGTAGCGATTGTACATTTAGCTCCGTCACTGCATGTGCAAGTTATATGCCTTTTGGTCCTTTATCAAACAAAACCATTAATTAAAATATTATTAACTCAGTGAATTCATTTTTCCTACTAATTAAAAAGAAAACTATATGTAAAATAAATTAAAAGGATTACTATTATAACGATCAAGAAAACAACCAACATCGTCTCCAATTCTCCATCAAACACAAGGCTCATTTGATTTGAGCTCATAAATAATAAAAAATCAGAATAATAATATTTGGGCAAGCAAAATTGACTGAATTGCCCCCAGCAAGGTAGATCGGATTTCCACCTCTCTCCATTTTTCGTGATTATAAATCGGGAAAAAAAATAAATAAAAAAATTCCACCTGTCCCTGCCAGGCTTGTATGCACCGGAGTTCGCGTCTGTGTCTGCGTGTGAGAGTTTTTTCAGTATTTTTCTTCAGTTTACAGGGAAAAAAGGGAGATAAGAACAAAAGCCAAAGACTTATGTTGATTGCAGATGGACACCATTGAACCCAGATTCTATGCTAGTGTAAATTAGTGTAACTCCTTCAATTGTTCTTCCTGAATTAGGGTTTATTTTGAAGAAATATCTAATTTATGCACAGGGTGTTTGGTAGATATGGGTGTTTGATTCTTAGGGTTTGTTATGGTATTGGCATGAAAACTTATGTGGGTTTAGAGAATAATTGGCATTTTTAGGTTTTGAGAGGGCGGGTTACCGATGGGGAGCACAGGTGAAGCAGACAGAAAACGACGACATTTAAGCTCTATATCACCCACCAGCGTTAGTGTGAAGAAGCACTCCCCTGTTACCTTATCCGAGGATAAAAAGGTGAAGCCTCTTCTTGATTTTTTTTTTTTTTTTAAATAAACATTTCAATATTTTTATCTTCTCTAACCGTGATGTGCACGTTCTGTTTTTGATTATCACCAATCTTTCTTTCTTATGGTTATTTGTATGAGTAGCAAATTTTTGAGCTTGGTGTTATTTCTTAACCGCTGAAGGCTTGGCCTGGTCGTGAAAGTAGAATAGGTAACAGGAGAGGTAGCTTATATGGGCATGAAAAGAGATGTTCTGATTGTATTATCTTTGTCCGTACGACTCCTTGTGGATTAGATCCCGCCTTTAAAGCAGCTAGTTTTCAGCCACTTGCAGCTTTTCTGCATTTTCATTGCTTGCAATCTTTTATTCTTGTTATATCTCTAGGAGTGCATTAACTACCTAAAGTGTTCACTAGCTGTAACGGAAGGAGTTGATCTTGCCTCATGGCATGACTGAAAGATTACCATTAAAATTGTTAGGGCTTTAGGGAGATCGGAAGAGCTTGAGGTTGAGGGGTGGGGGTTCATGTGGAAGCAAAGAAAAGGAATGGAATCTAAAATTAATATCTTGTTTCTTATTTCATATTTATGGGTCTGCACTAGATATTAGTATATGTCTTGTGGATAATTGTGATCAATGCGAGTAATTATGAGCTGGAGATATATATGGTTTTGTGTTTATATTCACTATGTCTTGTACCAAGGGATTTGATTTGATACGTGTAACTGTTTTTGATTGCACACTCATAGATATCCATTACTTTAACAAATACAATGTTGGAGGTTTCACGACTCTCCTAAGATGTGTGGATGAAAATGTATTAGTGGGTCCTGCATAATGTGCAGTTAAAACTTTCTTAATTTTATAATGAGAAAGGCACCCACCCATTTATAATTATTGAAAAGAAACATAAAAGAAATTCTTTAATATGAGTCATGGGGCTTCTAGAAGTCATTCCGATATTGAACTCTCTGTTTATGCTTTTGGCTTCTCACTATTTTGCATGCATTGAACTCAAATGTACTATGTCGTTTCCAAGCTTGTATCATGAGCAGGTTCATTTATCCCTTGACTGAGCCTGGAATGCTGAGTATCTGCTTAACATGAGAGATTTTGCCTAATGTTACATTTTAATTGGATTGGCGTCTCTAGCATGATGTTGTGGTTCTATACTTTTCTTACATAACATTCACAAAGTTGCCAGTTGTGGTGCTTACTTTTCCAACATCGTGTTAGCGTGTTTTCTATTTGCTCGATTGAGTTTTCTATCAAAACATAGTAACAGAGAAAAGGCACGTTCTTTGTTAATCACGCATCATGATCACTGATTTATCCATGTTTTCTGGACTACTTTGGCATGTTTAGATGGCACAAACTGCAAATAATCAAATTCACACTCACCATGGCCTAGTACTAATCTGGTGATATTTATGTAGCACACTTCTCTGTAAGCATTTAATTCCCTCTGTTTGAGTTTTGCCAAAATTGTTGAAATTAGAAATACAAGAGCTTACGCTGCTTGCTTGCTTCAGATGAACTCATATGAGTGTGACTAAATAATCAAGAAGTACATGGCGACTTTGCATAAACTTCCATTTAGTGAGTACATTTCATGGCACAGTTATGGTTTTTGGCAATGTTTCCTCAATGTTTATGCTCATGGATATTTTCTTTTCTTTCCACGTTTTTGGTGTTCTTTGCGTATTCTTTTCCCATTTTTCTCTTTTCTTCCTTTCTTTTGAGCATATGCCCCTGCTGACACCCTGATTATTTTATTCCAGTTATATTCTCTTCCTCTCTCTATGTAGTGAAAATATTACAAAGCACACAGTGCCACCTTCCATTCTGCAGAAAGGGGACAAAATCTACTTGTTACCTCTATAGTAGTCTGGGTGATTAGACTGTTCACGGTTTTCATATTACCTATATGTGGTTGGATTGAACCTATATTGGAGTGTCAACGATGCAAGGAGTGTTCATTTTGTTGTAATGCTTTAAACACATTTATGATTTAACCCATTTCCAGTTGTGTAGACCCTTGACTGGATTTTGGGAGTTGTAATTCACTGGTGCAGTTTGTGTTTTTTCTTTTCGTTTTAATTTATGCATACTGCTTATCTGCTTCTTCGTGAAGCTACAGATTGACTACTCTTCACCCAAAAAAGGGTTATTTAGCGCAAAGGTTGTGGTCCCTAAGAAGGCATTTTTGTTATGCATTGACCAGTTCCAAGTGGCAAACTATTTTCCTTCAATAGATGAATACTGCAATTAAAAAGCATAGTACAGAAGGTTGGATGAATGAATCACTATTGAGAAGAACCCTAGATCCTTTGTAAAGAGGGACTGTCCTTTTTCTAGAATTATGTTCTATGGATTGCTGAATGCGGAAGAAAATGGCTACATTAATTGTCACATGGATTTCCCAAGAATTTTTCATCTCAATGCCTTGGATATTGAATTTTAATTCAGTAGTCACCAATTTTGTATTATTGGGTTTTAATTGCTGCTTGACGAATGGGTCCGTCTGGATTGATTTATAATTGTTTTCATTTTTAAATGGGAGTAATGATTGTCCTTTTATGCACGGCTAAGCAACTAAATTTGCCACATGATATTGATGGGGTGCGTATTTCAAATCATTGTAAGGTGTCAATTATAGTAGTTGCCGTGTGTATAATAAAGTACAATGATTACGCTTATTTATAAATGGGCTAATTATGAATGAATCTAAAGTTAATCTCATAAACAAGTCTGATGTGCTGAGAGAGAAAGTATGTTCTAGAAGGATCTGTCCGCTTGATTATATGTAAACTTACTATCAATATGGTTTTTGCTTTTCTAGTTTGTTCAAATGAAAGTATTACTGAATTTATGCTTTTATTAATTTGTTACAGCACTGGTAATTTTGATTTTCTGTTGCTCTAGCTTGATGCAGCAGTGCTTCAATTTCAAAATCAGAAACTTACCCAGAAGTTAGAAGCCCAAAGGCTTGAGATTAGTGCCCTGGAAAGCAAATTTTTTCAGTTAAGAGAGAAACAACAGTCGCATGAGAAGACTTCTGCTGTGGTTAATAATTCATGGGAAGAGGTAGTTACTTTTGGGGATTGGGGTTGCTTATTTTTTCAATATCATTCTACAATTTTCACGGATAGATAAATATTCAAAAAAATAAAAGTGAATACGTATATACATTAGTACAATATGTTACTTTCCTCTTACATGTATACAAATGTTCATTTAAATGTACATACACAAGGCAGACTATGTTCTGGACCGTACTGATTGTGATCTCTTTCCAATTTTATATCAGCTGGTCGATGAGTTGAAATCACATTCGGATCACATAAAAGAGTTGGTGAGGCGTGGACGTGTTTTTGAACTTCAAATTGTAAAAGATGGTAAGAGATGCCCCAGCTTGCACGGGTCTTCCAATCTATTTACTGTAAAATAATAACCCCCCGAATAAATATAAAAAGATCTAATCCGAGTTGAGTTAACATACATTTTACGTTTTGAAGTGTCTTCCGCATGTGGTGTTTTATAACCGCAAGTGTGTTTGCCTAATTTGTTGATACATGATATATTATATCTACATTTTTGAATTGTAGAATTTTGTCCTTTCACCAATATTTAATTCATGCTGCCACCTAGTTTCCTATTTTTACTTTCAAGACCACACAATACCTGTGTTTTAACTTTGAAAACCTGAGCTCATATCATATTTCTGTCTAGTTGATATTTTGTTATGAGACACATGGAATGCTATGTGTCATCATTTTTCATATTGATATCTATTGATTATTAGAGTTCCACGAACTTTCTTGATATACAAAATCTCTTAAGCACAACTTGTTTTAGGTAGGGTGGTACTTAGCTTAGACTGCTTTCCAAAACTGATCCTCTAATGTCCAGGAACTATGTCCAGATTCTGAGATAAGTGAAAGTTAGATCTTGAACTTTGCCTCAGCAAACTTCTTTGGGCTCTTTCATTGTTTTTATTCTCCTCCAAATCTCTTTCATTATTTAAAATATATCTTTCATCATGTCTAGATATGTTTATCCCAACGCAGTAAGGAAAACGACGAAGTAAATGGGGGTAAAATTGACTAAAATCTTTATGAACATTTTAATCCAGTAGCCAACTCCTAAATTGGAAATGCTTTCCTGCCTATCTATTGGAAGTTGCTTACCCTTCTTTTTCAAGAATTTATTTTTAGATGTTTGGAGCTGCAAGCCTCTTGTTCCTATAGCGTGTTGCTTTTCAACTGTTCTAGGAATTTGTTAAGGCGTATATTTGGAATGAAAAGTTTCTCTCTCTCAGTTGTATAAGAGAAGAGACTGATACTAAAGAAAGCCCTCATTTCTTTAAATAATTATTTCGTTGGTGTTTGATTCAATCCTACTAGAACTGTGTATGTTTTATGTTTCTACCAGTCTTTCAAATTGCTTCTTTTATGTCTTTCCATAAATTCCTCTGTTATTATATTCCCAGGATAGTTTCACATTGGCAATGCTATTACGACGTGGTATTAGCTTAGTTAACTTAGAAAACTGCCTAATCAAGTTTATAGTGAGCCATGAAACAGATGATTTTCCTGCATTTGTAAATGGGTCAACTTAGTCCTTGTTAGCAAACTATTTCTAATTTAAACTAGAATCTGGTCAAACCAATCACACCGACACATCTAGTGAGACCCGGATGTACTATAGAAATCTCCATCATTAATTTCCATACTATCTATTTCTATTTGTAACATAAATAGTTTGCTAACAGGCGTACAGATGCATGGTGTTTGCTAATGAAGGTATATTGTTTGCTTGTTAGATGGTGATTCACTTCCTGAGAAAGCTTTTTTAAGCCGCCTTTTAGAAACAGGCGCGACTGAAAGTAGCTCAGCTGGCACAACAAATCTGACTGTAGAAGATAGACGGATTGACGATGAAAAGACAAAGTGCATATTGCATAACACATTCAAAGCGTGTGAGGATTTGACAAAGTTGGAGAGAAGCGCCTCTACTTCGCAATTAGAGGTGCCTCCGTCTGATGGTAAGACTTTATACAGAAGATGTATACTACCCTGAAGCTTTTGAATATAGATTACTGATTTCTTGTTATCATTCTAGATGCGAGGGTATCCTGTGAATTGAAGGCAAAAGTTAAGAATCTGAGAATGGCAGTGGGTGATCTACACTTGAAGCACAAGTCACTGACTGCTGAATTTCAGAACCAGCTTGACATCAACACCAAGAACAAAGCTGATCATATAAGTTTGAAAGGTACACTTGTATAGGCGTGTGCCACTTCATTTTGTTTGCATTAAACATATTGGTGTTGTTTTAGGGGTCAAATTTTCTTCAACTTCTTGGATTAGATCTTTCAGCTCAAATATATGAGACTAAGTACTTGGCTAAAATTTATCTAGGGTCCATGTTACAGGGAGCTGAGTATTTCACATCATTGTTGTCTCTGCTTGTATTTATATTTATTGTTAATGACTTACTAGCGTATCTGGACCATTCTATTTGTTTTAAAAAACTGCCCCTCGGTTATCTTGCACAGGAAGTGGCATTGCGTAATTTAAGTTCATGCTTCTGGAAGTATATATTGCTCATAACGAATCTTCATTAGTGTGTGTACCAAGCTTCCGATCTATTATTTTCTGCATTTGCTTTTGTGAAGTTTAAGTGCATTGCTTTCGTGAAGTTACTTAAGCACATAATATTTGATTCTTCATCTATTAAAATATCTGCAATATTCCCCACGCATACATATCGCTTTAATTGTAGTTGTGCTGCTGCAAATAGAAATCTAGAAGTAGGTAATCCAATGGGATTGGAGTATTTAATGAATTGATTTTGAAGCACTTGTATAAGTGTCTATACATACCTCATATAAGTTATTTTCAAAGTATGCTTCCAGATCTGCAGACTCTAGTTTTGTTTCTCATCAGGATGTCTATTAATTCTAATATTTGTGCCAAATTGTTCGGGAGCAACAAGTTGAACATTAAACTCGTTTAAGTTTAAAAAAAAGAAAAAAAAAGAATCAGGTGGACGTGTTGCATATCAGATTTTGGAGCTGAGTCAACTTTAGTCATGGATGCTTATGGTAGTTTTATCTGTTGACAGTCTTATGTTTCTCTTTTGTTACAGTTGTTTTTGTTGCTACTCTCATTACGCTTTTTGAAGAGATATACCGCACGTTATCATTATGTTTATATTTCAAAATAGGAGTAGAATTAGCGGAAATCAGTGCTAGAGATTTGTCTGGGTCCCACGAAATATGCGGATGCAAGTGCTTTGATTTATTTCCAGTCTGAAATAGAAACAGTTTGATGACATTGGCACAATTTAGACAATCTCTATGATGTATCAAGCTGAAAAAGGAAAATGGAAAGTACAAAAATTTTCGGGTAAATCTGGGTTGCTATTATTCTTGTGCTGCATACTTTCAGTATCCACGCTCTTTATCAACAGATCTTATGGAGCATTGCCATGGATCTAGTTCACATCACTTGCTCAATTTTTATGGAATGATTTCAAGATTTGTACCCATTTCTTGCTCTTATTTAATTGGAGACTCCATTTTATCTGTTGGGGTTACATATTAAGAGCTTGTTCTTGTGAGCTTTATGTAAGGGAAAGTTAGATTTATAGGAGAATGTGTGGTGGGAATGTAAAGAAAGATTATTGGGAAGATGTCTTTTCAAATGTGCCTTGCGTAATTATGTTATCAAAATTGCAACACTTTGTGGTTAGCTTCATGTTTGGTGCAAAAATATCCTCCTCAGAGGTGCTGTAATTGACATATTTGGCTGTCCTATAAAAGGAGAGCTGGAGAATGCAATTTCAGAGCTTGAAGAAAGCAACCGAAATTTGGCAATTTTAAAAGCGGAGAGAGATTTGGCAAAAGGAGCATCTTTCCCCATTCTAAATCGACGAAAAAAGCATGTCACCAGTGATGAAGCCAGTGACAAACACGACGAGCTGCAAGAAACGGAGTTGACACTCAAGGAGTTATTGGTACTCACCTGCACTCTGTTTCCTCTAGCTTATCCGGTTATGTTTCCACTTCTATAATGATCTTAACCTTATTTTGTGTTCTGGTACAGAACCAATCATCTTCTCGACTGCTGGAACTCAAACTTCTTCATGAAGACAGAATACAGATATTGAGGCAGTTATCTAATTTGCAGGTTAATCTTTCTCTGCTTGTGCTTCTGTTTCGTGCTTTAGATTATGGGCATCTTCTGTGGTGTTTTTCTCATTATGTTTCTGCTAGTCTGTAAATTTTTTTTTTTTCCCGACAGAATAACCCCAAGAATGTGAAGTGCATTTGTTCTTCCAGAGCATATCTCCTGCTTAAAGAACAACTTGCAAAGTCTAAAGCAGATGTAGTTCAGTACCAAGCTCTGTATGAGAAACTACAGGTTGTTACTGGTTGGTAGTTTCATTTTTAACTTCATTTTTTTGTTTTGAAGATTATTTGGTCTATGTGCTGATTCATCTACTTAATTTAGGTTCAAAAAGACAGTCTTGCTTGGCGGGAAAAGGCAATTCACATGAAAAATGAATTGGTTGACGTATTAAGTCAACCTTCAATGATTGCTGAGTCTAGAATCTCTGATCTGCAAAAAGAGATACAAAAGTGCCTGAAAGAAAGAAGATTAATCGAGACCAAGCTGGAAGAAGCATCAAAAGATCCTGGTATTTCCTCATATCTCATGGAAAACTTGTTACATATCTGCGTGTGTGTCACAAGGCTATATTGGTGGTGCTAACCACAGGTAGGAAAGAGATCATTGCGGAGTTCAAAGCTCTAGTTTCTTCGTTTCCTGAGAAAATGGGTAACATGCAGAATCAGTTAGTTCAACACAAGGAGACTGCTTCTTACATTCATTGTTTGCGCGCTGATGCTCAATCTCTTACTAATATTCTTGATCAAAAGGTCTGATGTGTTTTACTTGCAGTCATTGTTTTTATTTTTTTAATTTCTGTGTATCAGTTCTGATACTTATCAAAACTATTACTTAATTATGTACAGGCTAAAGAATTGAACTCATTGTCCTCCAGATCATCTGATCAAACTGCTGACATACAGAGATTACGAGCAGTGGTATCATTTTTGTCTTAATGTCACATAATTGCGGAGGCAAATCTCGTGCTGTATTAAGTTTTCTCATCAAGCAATCCTTTTTCGTGTCCTAACATGCAAAAGGGAATTATTAATTTGTTTATTACTTTTATTAAGTAAGTTCTACTTGCTGCTATTAGCCCACCAATGCCCTTTTCTGGAATGAAATGAAGGGTTTATGAGCCTTGGTTCTGTTGGAGGATATCTTTTTGTAGGTTACCTGACATTTATGTTGCAAACCCACTTTGACCCGATCATACGTGAGGGAAATATACAACAGATGTAACAGTTTCATGCATTAGGCTTACCATGAGGTGGCCTTCCATATTGTTTTTTTCAATTTTTTTGGTTTGAGTATTCAGTGTGAAAAAACTGTAATGGCTAGCACATGTCCTTTTAGCTCAGTTCTGCATTTTGAATCTTTGAAAAAGATAGTAAGAATTCTGCAAATCTATTTTGAAATTGTTCCAAGCTTTTGAAACTGTGATTTCTTGATGCAGGTTCATGATTTAAAGGAAGCTGACACAGATATGAAGCTTTTTCTGGAAATGTATAGACATGAATCCACAGATTCAAGGTAGCATTTTCTTGCAAAGTCCTCATTCTGATGATTGTATTCAAATAACTCCTAGTTTCTACTTTTCCTGAACTTAGTGTGGTTGAGGGAACATGGTTACTTTAGTATTAAACGCCGAGGAAATCTATTTACCAACTGCAGAAGTATCCCGGCTAGTTACTGTCATGAACTTTAACCATATCCAGTACCGTCCGTTTTTTAATTCTTTTTTGGTTAATCTGTTTCACGTCATGAAAAAATTGCATTAGCTGAATGGTTTACTGTTGATCCAGAAGTATAGGAAAAACTAGAAAATTAGACAAAAGTTCAACTCATGGTGACTGTACACTGAAGAACTAACACTTTCCGAAGGGAGGGGTTATCAACATCTGATGGACATTGGAGTCCTCCATGCTGGGATTTCGTTCCCTACTGCTCTTTATATTTATTAATTTCTGACACATGAAGGATGCTTCCTTGACAGCATTCGTCTCATTCAGCATGCCTTGCTACGTGTAATTATTCATACCTTTGGAACATCTTTTGGCATCTCGAGGACAAAAGTTGCATTTTGATATTAATTGAAGAGCTGAAAGAATCACTTTTTTTCTTTCAAAATAGCATCATTGAGCAGACAGTTTGCATAATCTGGGAATATCCAAGAAATTCATGTGGAATTTATTGTTTGTGCTAAGCATATATTTCACTCCTTGTCTTTGATAAATTAATCTTGCAATCTGGTGTGATCTTGATGCAAGAAATAGTAACTCAAGACCATTTCAACTTGGATAATTCAAAATCAAAGCCGAAGGAAGTTTTTAGTTATATTGAAAAATGAGAAACATGAAAATAACGTTAAAACATGTAAACTTATGATTTTAACGAGTTTATATTAACTTGTCCTTCAATATCTGAATCTTCTCTTGTTGAAAAATTATGTTTTGCTGTCTGCGCTTCATTCCTTTACCTTAGAGATTGTACCTATAATTGAGCCATTTAGAAATTCCCTTCAGGAGTTTCTGTGTGAATTGTGTGGCAGTAGGTTGTAATGGCAGCTCTAATGAAGCAGTCATTCTGTTAACATAGGGGATTGTTGATTGTCTGTCTAAGATAACATAATGCAATTGCGTTAATAAAATATCAACAAGCAGTAGTATGTTTGTAACCTCTCCTTGCGAATCTTGTTGACAGGGAAGTCATAATCTTTGTTCCCTTTACTTGGGCCCCATTCTGTTGATGGGAGTATGAATTAGTTTCTATATTTTTTTTTGTTCTTTTATTCTTTATTTCTCCTTTCTGGGAGCTTTAAGGTTTGATCTCCTCCTTACTTTGTCTTTAGACACGTATACACACGGACACACATGTTACTTATATTCTATTACATATCAGTTTTGGAAGATTAGGAACTTGACTTGGATGTCCCATCTAAATTTAAAAAACTCCAACCCAAGAAATGAGTTAAGAAACAAAAGGTTTGGAGGTAGAATAATCCGTACATATTATGTTTTGCATGTACCATTTAAAGGCTTTTGCATATAGAATGTGAAAATACTGAATTTTATGATTACACACTTATTTTATATGATACACATTCTCTATGGTCTGTCATATTCCAAAAGACTTGGGAATATTGTATCCCATCACTCTTAGAAATGTTCCAGGTTATTGATATCCAATTTGGAGTTCTGAGATGGTCCTGAATAAACTGCCTTGCAGTTTAAGTGCTTTCCGATCTTGACATGTTGAATGCAGGGAAATTGGCGAAGCCAGAAGTTTGGAGATTAAGGCATGGGCTCATGTTCAGAGCCTGAAGACTTCGCTTGATGAACACAATTTGGAGTTGCGAGTTAAAGCTGCAATTGAAGCTGAGGCAAAAGCCCAGCAAAGGTTAGCTGCAGGAGAAGCTGAAATTGCTGACTTGAGAGGGAAGTTAGTGGCCTCTAAAAGGTCCGTTCCATATTTCATTAATATTTAGCTGCTTCTACAGCTTTTCCATTTTGTATGCTTAATTTATAAAGTCTCTTCAATGCTAATGAATGTTCTGATTGTGATAAATTGACAATTGTTGTAACATTTTCTTAGGTGTAATTTTATAATGATTTTACGAAGTTCGTCCATGCCATTGCGGTTCATATTCTGTAACTACATGATACCAGCAGGAAAGAAATGTTATGTGAAAGTCTTGAAAAGAGGACATGACATTGCTGGTATCCAATGTTAGGCAATAGACCCAGGTTGAAGGAGCAAAAGAAGTACAACCTTGAACTTCATCAACACTATCAAATAGGCATTGCATGATGGAAAGAAAAAAATGCCTCGAAAAAATTGTTTTTGGGTTTTTTGTTTGGTGGGGTTGGGGGGGGGGGGCTCAACTTGAATAAAACCTAGTGCACTACAATATTTGGCAGGCCCAGCCATAACAACAACAACAACAACAATAATAATAATAATAATAATAATAATCTGTCTGTATTCACTTTACAAGGTCTAAGTTGTTTCACTTGCCTTCTTAATCTTTAATGATTTGTTCATCTATGGATATTTCAGGGAAAAATCAAAGCTTTCTGATATCCTAAAGTCCAAACACGAGGAAACGGAGGCCTATCTTTCAGAGTTTGAGGTTTCTTTTCCACTATTCTTTTTTCAGACGGATAATCCCCGTTCAAAATTTTCAAATTGCCCTAAAATTGTTGGCACTTTCAACAGACAATTGGACAAGCATATGATGATATGCAGACTCAAAATCAAAAGCTTTTGCAGCAAATTAGTGAAAGGGATGATTATAACATGAAGGTAATTATTAATCTGGACTATCAGTGGCTATTCATATTTTTGTGTCCTTGTCAGTGCATACATAACCTAGTTTGTGATGGTACTAGATCTGGGACTTTTACTATCAAACTGTTACTGTTCATTGGAATTCGTTTGAAATTTGTTTGTGTGGTTTTGCTTCAAGATCTGTAAACTGCTGGGAGTTCGTAAATGCAACAATATTCACTTAGAGTAGTTTCTAATGACACTGCCACCAGACTGTTACCCTACGACATTTCTTATGTCTCTTAAGAGAGTGCTTTATGTCCACCAGTTATTAGGTCTTTTTCTGGATATGGATCCCAATTTAACAAATTATATATTGCCAGTCAGTTCGTCCTGTGTTGTTTTAAGGAGAAGCAGATTCTCTTCCTATATATATATATATATATATATAGAGCTTCCTGGGCCCCGTGGTACCACAATCAGTTTATAGCTGATGCCCCAGGTCTTCAAGTCAGCCTGCTGATTTTAAAAATTCTTATGGTAGGTGTCTCCTGTCGGCCTCTCTCATTTTGTAAACCTTGTAGCAACATTTTGTGTGAATTTTCCTCTATTTGAAGAGCAGCTAAAGAAATTGCAAGGAAAAGAAAAGCGCGGACCAGGAAAGTTGAAACCCAAGCATGTTTAGGAGACCAGATCAACAGCCAGAATATGATTTTCCAACTGGCTTTCCTTTTATTTTTGTTTCTAAATGGAAAAGACAAGTTTAAAATGCTGTAGTAACATAGAGAAATAGTTGGAATAGGAGATTATTATCTCATTTTAAGTTCAAGTTTATTTAGAAATTTATTTTGAGGAATACTATGTTTCCTTTTTCCTGTTTCCGTCTCTGGTTAGGATTAATTTTCTTCTCGTCCTAGTCTGGTTTTACTACTATTTAAGGGGTGGATTCCCTATTAAATTATTTCATTTTCCTGTATCGCGACTGTAATATTTCATTTTCATTTTGCACTTCTTATCGATTCTGCTGTTACCTTATTTTCCCCAAATATCTTACATTTTCCAGGAAATGCTTTTTTCCTACTAGTTCCTCACAAATATGAATTTTTTTTGGTGACATATCTGCACCTTTTATCCTCAATCTAATCCTCATGTCAAGTGAATTGTCATTGTCTGAATCTGTAAATGGTAATATGTGGGATGAATAATCATTGTGGACTTGTTACCTCCATTATTGCGTATTAAACATTTCAGCAATCTTAACTTGATAATCCTTCAGAGCCTATGAAATTGGAAACAAAAATAACTTTGCATTTTCTGTATTTTATTTTCTGTGTGTCATCTTGGTTTTATTTCTATTGCAGCTTGTTTTTGAGGGAGTTCGTTCAAGGCAGATGGCGGATGACTTACTTATGGAGAAACGTTCTCTGGAGAGAGCCATACGGCAAGTTAAGGCATCTGTTGACATTTACGGCCCAAAAGCATCTAGAATTGAAGATCAGGTACTTTGAGCTGCTCAGATGTAATCTTGAACATCGTTCTAGTCCAATCAAAACTGTTGTTATATGTGTTTAGTAACTCATCATTGATGATTTTTTTTGCAGTTGAAAGCCTTCTCGGATCAAATTAAGAGATCTGCAGAAGATAGGGTCCAAAAGATAGCTACGTTAGAAAACACTCAAAGGAGACAGCTAGATGTGAGGAAGTTCTGTCAGCAACTGATCAACACTCTTGAAGAAGCACAAACCAAGGTTGACGGGGGTCGAGTGGAGCTCACCGAGCTGCAGATAGAGCTGGAGAAAGAGAGGTGGCTTGAATTTATCGATTACACATTTTTCAGCGTGCATAAAAAGAGAAGAGAGATCGGAAGAGCTATTGCACTTTTCCAGTTAATACTGGAGGTCATTTTCTATTTTATTTTCCTAGTTCTTTTCGTTTTGTTTTTTTAACTTTTTCTCCTCTCTAGATTCGAGAGAAAGAGATTAGAAGAAGATCTAGAAACCGTGAGAAGAAAGGCTGAACAATTGAAGTCACATGATGATGGTTCATCTGAAGCTGAAAAGCTTAAGCAGGAACTTGGGGAATACAAGGATATACTCAAGTGCAGTGTTTGCCTTGATAGGAGAAAGGAGGTATGTCTTCATTTTTCTTTATTATATTTTCCTGGTCAATCACATAATGTAAGAAAGTAGCATTTGCAACATTACTATTTTTTTGGATTGGCACTTGGGAGTGCAACGGCTGCAAATTCCATGGCAAATCTAGGCGCGGATCGATTTTTAGTCCATGTTCGAGTCCCCACGTCCACTTTTCTCTGCCCAAAACCCAAGAAGTTGGCTTTGTGTAGGTGGTGAATGTCTGAATGAGCAGATTTCTCGGATAACTCTGAGTCTAATGAGGTTCAGGTTTCTCCTATGAAAATCTTCATCGTACCCAGCCAGGCCCCAAGCCCTCCAAAGCAAAGAGAATGCTGTTGGTTCGGCTACTACCGCTGGCTCTTTTGCTTTCTCACTTTCAAAGCTTTTGACTTATTTGATATGTTCCCCCACTTTCCTGCTCTTTTCTTAACTTGAGCAATTGGGTCCAGATTTTGATCAAGCAGGAAGCGTCTGGTGCCATAATGGCGCCAAACAAATGGCATGGCATAACATTGGCCATTGATGTGATGTGTTTTTTTGGGGGGATTTTATTTATGTTGTTTTGGGTTGGGGGGGGGTGGGCGTGTGCTCACAGCCACATCTCCTTGTAGTACCACTACGGCATCTGGCTTGAATCCTACTGTATTGGGTCCTTTGTTGTTTTTAGTTGGTAGGACACTGGGTTGACTCTGCTCATAATGTTTTTTCTGTCTCTTCTTGAAAGCTTGAATTCTGCTTAATGGGTTCACTTATATGCTATATTTCTGGAGCCTAAAGAGCCTTATTTTCAGGTGGTCATCACAAAATGCTTCCATCTGTTTTGCAATCCTTGCGTACAAGGAGTTATTGAGACTCGTCACCGTAAATGCCCAGTGTGTGTTGCAAGTTTTGGGGCGAGCGATGTCAAGCCTGTATACATCTAACCAGGAACTGGAGAAAGAGCGTTCTCTATTTCCTGGCAGTGAATACCCTCAGATGCCTTTGAACTGAAGTATACCAAGTGGACACTGTTCACATGTATCTATGTATCAGAAAGATATGCTGAGACCACAAGAGACAGCAAGAATTTCCCCTTCTGTCATTGCATATCAGCTTGAATTTGCAGTGTTTTGGTTTAGATCAGTTAGTTTGGCATTTCTATTAGGTTTCTAATGTATATATATTTGCTGCCGGTAGCAGCTGGATACTGTTAACTTTGCAGTGTTAGGCATGAAGTTGAGTGAGCATTTGAATAATAATCAAAGGAAAAAAAGAAAAAAAAAAAAAAAAAAAGACCCTAAGCCCCATAGAAAGATCTTCAGATCTGTTCACTTAGAAGTTTAAATTAAATTGGCACACATTTCTCACCATCATGGGAGGGAAGAGAGTTCCAGAATTAAGGAGCTTGAGTTCATTTTGGTGCTGCAGTTCTAGATGCCTTTGTGTACATATAATTGTTTTCGACTGTGGTTTTATTTTATTTTATTTTTGGATTTTGAACATGGTTTATTGTCATTAGAGTGATAGATGAAATGAAATGTAACTTTGGATTCTCAATATATGTACATGACCTTTACATGATAATGAGTAGAAATTTTCGATTGTCTTGAATTATTTTCAAGTGGATGTTTTCTTCCTATATGTTCTTTCACAGTGCTTACTGCTGAACCCTCTTATTTTGGCTAGAAATGATCTAACACCAGATATCTAATACTATTACGGTGTTAGACAGATGATGTGATATAATATCAGCCATTGATGTGATGTGTGTGATGTACTCACATTAATGGTTGATAATATTCCACATCATTGTCTGGTGTCATTATGGCATCATCAGTGCTAGATCATTTCTACACTTTGGCTGTGAATCTCAAGTTTCTAGATTTGCTTTATGGTTGCCGGGCTTGCTGTGAATTTGATGCTTGTAAAATGGATTCTGAAGAGCTCTGCAAGCCTGTTTATTCCTTTATACACTGCCGTGTTCTTTGTTTAAGGATCTTAGCTTGTTGCTGAAGACGGTAATCTGCGTTTGAGTTGTTGATGTTTGAAGTCAGTCCATAACTTTCAGTTTAATTTTTTTACTGTTCCATTGCTTCTCCGCTCTAGGTGTAGCTTTATGCTGAATATGAAGATTTCAATCCCATGTGGATGTACAAATGCGTGATAGTTGGATTTTTGAACTTGTGGTATGTATTTATGTATCTACACGGTTGGATGGGGAAAGACACCTTCCGGAGTAAGCTGGAAAATGGACCTTCCCTTTTTTTTATCCGTTTCTGGGGGACGGGTTTTCTGTGTGAAATGCTAAAATGTAATTTACAATAATGGAGAAAGAGGTCCCAACCGATTAGCCAAGCCTGCGCCACCCAAACAACCCCCGCGGGTGTGTCGTCATCAACGCTTCGTTTAAGAAAATGTTAACCCCACGAGCGAACCAGCAAGGATCACTCAAAATATTTTAACATATTTGTTTTAAGAGAGGGGAAAAAAGTTGAACGGATAATGAGAGGTTATGACGGAGCAATATTGAAATGAAGCCAAACAAAATAAGTGTGTATATACGCAGGTGACTACGTATCTTTATGGGACGGATGAAAATAAAATATAAGTTTATTTTTATGGAATGACAGCGATATGAGACAGCACATGAACTGAACATTAATAACCAATGGTGTAAAAATCAAGCTAGGAGTTTTTTAAAGACTTGGTTTTGAGAGGATAAGAGGCTGACTTGTTGATGCCACAGTCCATTTCATACGGCTGCTACTCCGTGATTAATAAGTAATAAAGCCTAACAAAAACAAAGAGAAATATGATTAATTAGTGAAAAGTAAAAACAAATTATATACCTAATGATTGTTAAATATGGTTGGTTCATTACTTTGAGAGTGTCTCAGACATGTTATTGTATTGTTTGTAGCTGTTTAGACACATGTTATTTAAGGATCTAATTAGGTGGTTGTCGAAGATGATCTCATCCGTCTTTGAGTTGAAGATGTTTGAAGTTGTGACATAATTGTGTTATTTTCAGTTTGGGTCGAAGATAACCCTAGCTTGTTTTTTGTTTTGTTTTGCTTTTTCGTTCTTGTTCTTCTTTTCTTTTTCCCGCTAGGGGACTGATTTCGCGTGTTACTAATATATAAAGTACAATAATGGAGAAACTGGTCCCAAATTAGACTAGCCCCCACTTTTGTGTCCTAGTTAACATTCCATTTTAGAGCTTGAGAACCATTAGGTTTGGCCTTTGATCTCTGGGTTGGCATAGAAACAGATGGCTCATTTTAGTTTCTTCTATACGCACATACAAATTCTGTTTATGTATTTTGTCCACTGATAATCTTACTCTTGGTTCCCTCTGCTTGTGTCATACTATAAATTTGCTGGGCCGTTGCCATGGCAGCCCTAAGAGCGGACAGGTGGTGCAACTGCATACGGCCTTAACATTGCCTGCTACCAAAATTAACTATGAAAGGGTACCGGTTTATTACGTGGCACGAGACATCAAAATTAGTTACAAAACCGGCTGTTGCAAATTAATTCATTTCACAAGAAAATCATGAAGGGTCACGAGTTAAACAGTAGATTGAGCTTGTGATAAATTACGTCCCTTATTTGTTCCATAGGCACTTGAAATATTTCGATTCCTCCCGGCCGTGTGGAACCATGTTGATGCGACGTGATATTTCTACATCCACTACTCAGAGAGAGGACAAATTTCATGAATTTGGATTTTGGATGGTAAACAAATGCAGTTGTTCTACTAAGGGACAAGACATTGGATTCTTCAAATCTTTAGAAAACATCCTCTGAAGATTCTTGCTGTCTGGACTGTCGGCATTCCATCCGTATCAGATTTCTAGTCAAGTGTGGAAGCTTCGTGATGCAGATGCCGGAATGAGGGAAGGCGTTGCCACACATTTTAAATTTTAATTAAATTTCCACTATTCATTTTCACTCTTTATAAATTCTCTTTATAAACTTAACCAAAGGGCAATGTGACCAGAAATCCTTAGAAGGAGAGATGAATGTTCATTCTTTGCCACTTTGACCAATGAAGCATTGAATGTGGCTAAATGATTGAGGAATAGACTTGAAAGGAGATAGTGATGGAAAGAAAAGTCCCTTAATTAATTAGTTCATAAATAGTGGGGCATAAAGGTGATTTTTTTTTTTTTTTTTGAATATCTGTTTCATTAATTTTAATAAAATTATCCATTGAGGTTGAAATCTTATGTGCTTTTGTATTTCATAGTTCTTGCTTCTTGCACTTTTGCTTTACCATATGAGGCGGAATGGTCAGAATCAACGCAATGAAATGGCAAAATGGAACATGAATGAGTGACAGTACTGATGAACACGTAACTTTTTAAATTTATTGGGTCACGTCATAGGTTTCTTAAAGAACCAACTATTAATTTTAGAACATTTCTCTTATTTATCATTACATGAAAGTAAACTTATATCTGACTCAAATTAAAATCTACTTATGAATTCTATGGCGAACAGATTACGTCTTTTCAACAAAACTTCTCTTGTAATGATAAAAACGGACAAAGGGAAATAAATATTAAAGGCTTATGAATCATCCCATAATTTAACTATCATCAAGAAACCAATAAATGTGAAATTGAGAGAACTAAAAATGACAGAGATCTAAAAATAGAAAGTGAAGAATCGAAGAATATGGGCAATAGCGTTACTCTGGCAAAATATTTACTAATTGTACACTTTTTGTTGCTTTCACCTTCATAAACACATTATATGCAGAAACATACAGAGACATGTTCATGTGAATGTGCGTGTACCTTTTTCCTCCCCTTCTGGAGTTCTGCACTTGGTTTTCTTTTACGGGTTGAAGAATATGGATGTTGAAATGGTGTTATCTTCAGTAGGAATCCCATAAAAATGGATCCTCAAGCCGGAATCCGATATCTGCAAACGCTCCTCCGGCGGCCAATTTCCATGAAGAAGCAGAGTATGAAAATGAAAATCCCACATTATGATCTGTTTCATTGAAACAGAGATCCGGGAGGTCAAAAAATGTGTCATCCTCGTCGTCAATTATCGAGCATAAATTATTGGATGGTTCCAAGTTTGTTGAAGAATGAGAATTTGAAAGCTCTTTGGATTGGTTGCTCGTGATGAGGGATGGTTCAGCTTCCAATTCGCCGGACGTTGTTTGCTCCGTGGAAGTGACGATGGCGGCAACGGCGGCCTTGGCAGCGGCAGCCTGGATGTCTTTGAGATGAATTGGTGGCGGGGCGTGGAAGTTGACGAGCCAAATCGGGGAAATTGAGATGAGCCGATTGGCCTTTAATGGCTAACGAGGCCACGTCGTGAGCTCGTGCGGCCATCTCTGCTGTGGGATATGTTCCGAGCCATATCCTCGATTTCTTCTTCGGTTCTCGAATTTCGGACACCCATTTGCCCCAACTCCGCTTTCGCACGCCTCGATAACTCACATGATTGTATTTCTGATCAACATTGTTTGTACACTCGGTTAAGTTCTTTCCACTTTTCTCATCGGAGTTCCAAGATGAAAGAGTCGAACCTTCAGACGTACCTGAGGAAACCGCCGTAGCAGTGGTAGTTGAGGAGGAATTGGTGGCGGTGGAGGATGAGGTGAAATTATAAAGGTCGTTTGGAAGTGAACTCTTCAAGTCGACATTTTGTTCCATAGGATACTATGTGTAGTTTAGTGGGCAGCTAGAATACTAGAAAAAGAATGTGAAATATGATACATGTAGAAAAAGAATGTGAAATATGATACATGTAGAAAAGGCGGGGAAGTAGGTTTTATAATAAGAGAGTCTTCCAAAATTAATATTTATTTGTTTTTCAAAGAAGTTAACATGAAACAACATATTTAACCCATTTTGTTTCCATCACTTAAAATATGTAGTTCGACACGTGCTTCGAGATCATTTTAGGACCGTATTCACATTTTTAACTTTCCTAACTCGTCATATTTCTTGACATGGATATATACAAATGGACATATTGCATCCAAAGACGATCATATTTTGAGAATCAAAGAGACCTACTAATCACTATTCATCACATATTTCTCTTTTGTCGAGAAACAAAAGCTCGAGTTTCTTCGACCAAAAGCATAATTCTTTAATTTATGATTATTATTATTGTTATACAACTACAAATTTCTCTTGTGCATTTTGTTACATGGGATGGAGACAATATGCATGCATTCAACATACAAGCAGTTGACCATTTATTTTCACAAAAAATTTCATAATTACAAAAAATTGTTTTATTGACATATTTTTGAGAAAATTATATCAGGATGGATCTGGAAATTGGGTTGAATAAAAATGTATGGACAAACTAATTTATGCTGCTACACATGGGGAATCACATGCCAATGGGTCCAAACTTTATTAAATACTGCCTGCCCAAATTTTGCTCGAGATAAATTGGGTGATAATTAAAGTAGATTTTCTATAGAAACAGATCGGACTCTGAAAGTCAGATCGTAATTTAGAAGTACTTTTTTAATTTAACCTCTCATTTACTAATTATTTCATTTTAAGACTAGTTTTATTTTGTTAATACATTAAATAAGAGCATACAAGAAAATTAAAATTTCAATAAAGAAAATTATTTATACTTTGAGACGGACGAAAAATGATCAATATAAGTATTTCTTAATAGGAGGGAGACTGAAGAGAGAATTTTTTTTCCCTCAAATTTGTTTCGAATTTATTATTATAATTCAATCGAGCATTCTTCCTAGACAACGCTTTGGACTCAAAGATCATTATCATTTCTTAAACAATTGAATCGTAGTACGCTTATGAGTGATGCCATTTATCTAAACTGAAGACCGATCTCCAGTCTAATTGGCATTACTATATTAGGGGATGAGTTGAGATATATAAATACATGGGATTGTCTATTTGTTCAATGACTAGATAAGAAAATAACAACTAAACCGATGACCGGATAAATAACATTATTCAGTTGATTAGTTAATTATGTTAATTAATAATTGAGAGGCAAAGGTTTTGATTACTTTCTTCGGTGATGTGTGTCATGGTATGAATTGGGCAGCAGCCACAATCTTGTGCCTAGTGGTCCTCTGCAAACAATTCACCTGAAATTTAAGAAATATAATAAGAAATTTTTTAACTATGTTTGAATACTAGGGTTATCAAGAAAATTGCCAAATATATGGGCTTGGAGCTATATATGTGACATCCCCCATCCCACACTCCCCCCATTTAATTTGGGAACGTGTGAACCCATACACTTGAGTCTTAGGGTTTGGATTATCATGAATGAGTTGGTAAAGATATCAGACGTATACAGATTGTTAGTACTGTTTGTTTTTTGGTGGTTTGCTTTTGTACTTGTCGTTTCTAAATAAATTTATCAAGATCAATAAATATGTGTGACATACACGGCATTTGCTTTAATTTATTGATGGTGCATCAAGAATATTGAATATTTGTATTAATTTAAATGGCTTGTGTCAAGACTCATGTTGTTTAATGACATCCATATTAGTTTTTTCACATCCTAGATGATTTCCCTCCCCTGCAATAATCCCCTTGTAATTCAAGGAAAAAAATTAAATAAATTGCTTGTGTTTTCTGCTTAATAGATAAGGATTATAGGAGTGTTCCTGAATGTGAAAAAAAGTGTCAAGCAAATATTCTAGTGATATTGTGTTTGGCCAACGGGAAATGAGATAATAACTACATAGTGCTCCTAATCAATTAACTCAACCTCTTGTATCAAATTGATACAATTTTCCATTAATCTAGAATATCAAATTTAGTATTAAAAATTTACTGAAATTGATGATCACATGTTCTATGTGTCGGGTCTGGGATTATTGAAACTTCTTGTCTTTGGTTGCGTTCCCCCGGGGGGGAGGGGGGGGGGGCTTGAAAAAATAAATTCAGAACCTTGAAACTTATGTAGCACAAATAAATTCAAGCTTCAAGACAAGTAAGAAACACCTTACTAGAGACAAGAATTGCCCCCCACCACTATCAATATCGTGATGCACCAAAAAACATGGTGAAAGATCTTAGAGACCCCGTTTATCAACTATTTCTAAATAGTTTGTTTTATTATAAAGCGGTGTATATCAATAATAATAGTTGACACCTCATATAGATTTGACATATTTTTCACATTCATATCACATTTGTATAGTCCCGATCTCTGTTTAAACATATTGCGAGATTATATATTCCGACAGACGCACACGTAGTAGGAAATCATTGGACAACCCGCGGAATAATTCTACATCCGGCCGGAGATATTTTCACAGATTTGTATGAATGAATAATAGATGTCGAGTTTGCGGAAATTCAGAGAAAATAGAACAAAATAAAGGATATAATAATTCCGCTTTTACATCTATTCTTACTCTTAATAATTATAGGTTGCAACTCTTGCATAAAATAACCTGAACTTGGGAACACAATTCAAAATTAACTAGAGGCCATTTAGCGTTCTATTTTTATCCTTATGTATTTTTAAAATTTTATTTTAGAGCACCAACATGGTTGATTTTACCGGCAAAATCTCAGAAAAGTTCAAAGCGTTTTCTCTTGTGTAATAGAACCTGATCAACTAATTATAAGATATACTTCCTTTAATTTTTTTTTTTAAAAAAATCTTTAGACAGCTTAATTTATTAAATAAGGAGATTCACCTTAAGAGATTACTTAATTGAAAGTATATATTATTCAACATTCTTTAAATGTTAGTCATATTCATTTATTATTACTCGACGGTGGAATCATCATTCATCCCGTATGCTTTCACAACAACATAAATCATTTGCGCACACCAATTTTAAAATTCATGTACTTTTCTTACATCGTTTCAAATAGAATTAGCTTACATTTAATGAGCTCTGATATTGTATTAGGGTCCTACGTTAATTCAATATCCAAATAATTATATTTTTAAAGAGGTTCCGTGTTATATTAACAGTAGCCGTTAATAGAATACATATTCATGGAATCTGCTTCATAAGGAACACGATGTCTCGAAATGACGGAATTTTAGGTGGTGGGTCCCTCTTTCTTTCATTATTTAAAAATTATTACGGGTTTATAAAGAACCAGCCTCTTCGTTTTAAATCATTCCCACATATAAATTGATTACTTGTTAGTATTTTTTCCTTTTATCGTCATTAATATCGATCAAAACTAGTTGTTTATGATATAGTACTACATAAAAAGGTGATATGCATGTAATTTTATAGCTTCATAAAGAGCGTCAATTCACGTGAAATCGTGACATTAATAAATTGTCTCCTTTTAAGACAAGTCTATAAATAACTAACAAAAAAACAATTATGTTACAAGATGAACCTTTAATATATATTAGGTCCATAAGTGATGTAGTACAAATAAAATTATTTTACAATATATAAATCCAAAATGTTCACCAAAAAAAAAAAGTATATAAATCCAAAATAAATTCTGTTACAGGCAAATACTAATGTTACTCCGTTGACACGATATATATATATGTGTGTGTTATGTGATGGTAAGAAGAGATGGCTATACCAATACTCACGGGGAAAAAGAAACTTCTAAATTGGACTGATATTAGTTTTGTCTAGACTGAAAACTAGCCTTCTGTCTTGTTTACATTTTATTATTAAATGTTGGATAAATGAATATCTGTGTATATTTATAATTATGTACACTCATCTTTCAATATAAAAATGACAACTAGATTGAAAAATAATAACACTACGTCCAAAATTATGAAAGAAAAATGAATATAAATGCTGATATGGGTCCCCCAATAGCTGGCTTAAAATGAGACGTCATCTAACGTAGAGGACCCGTGGAACCCGACTTTGATGTGATCTATTTATGCTTTTTGTGTTAATTAAAACGTGCTTTTTGTTTCTTCTTTTCCTTCAAATAATGACAATAGCAATTTTCTGATATTTTTTTGTCCAACTTATATATGTATATTTTGTCAAGATTAATGCAATGAAAGTGAAACCTATAGTACCCCATTATTCATCTATATGCGTCGAGCCTTGTTAGATAGGAAATCAGTGGATGAAACTAGTGTATACACTTTGCGGGTTCATGAGATATGTAGATAATAGAATACTCGGATCAATTTATATTTTGAAACAAAAATAAGAAAATAATCTGTAACCATTGCTCATTTGATATTTTTTTTACCACCAATCATTGTACAAGTAAATAGTTATTGGTAAGATAAATAAGATCACGACTATTGTTACTTATTACATCATCTCTTCTCTCTTAGCTTGTTATAATAAATAGATCTATGGACAACTGGGAGGCTGCTTCACATACCCTTAACTACCAAAATTTATTTAGAAAAAGTATGATCAGTGCCATAAATGCAATTGAGAGAATAACATTTGTAAAAGTATATATTGAACCACTTTTTCTTGCTGTCTCATCAAATATATATCAATTTGACATATTCTAGTATAATCCTAGTATCTTCATCATAAATAAATCTTAGAACTAGCTAATTAATTTAAAAACACTATTTATCTATATTAGAGACTATATCATATTTTTTGTATTGGGAGAGAGATAAATAAAGATTAATATACATGGAAATATTCACATATTTAAAGTCCAAATTAAAAGAAATGTCAATTAGATTGTAAAACAGTTTCCAACCTAGGCAAAGATCCATACACTTTGTAAAGAAAAAAAATCATGCATTACATGACCTAAATATGTATTTCAAGCAAAAATTCTTAGTTTTTGAGTCACGACACAAACAAATCCTTTTACAAGACCATCATAGATTCAGAAAACATATTATCTCGAACGTACACGTCCATATGTCAATCAAAATGTGTGTGTATATATACAGTGGAATATTTATACAAATACAAGTATTATTCGTCGCATGCACGAGTGTGTGTCCCCCCCTTTTTTTAAAGTTTTTGTTTTCTTTCTTATTATATATTGTGATCACAAAAAGAAAATGAAAGGATGGCATATAAAGCCCTCAACATCAACGTCCGTCGCATGACAAAAATGGGGGCTGGCTGTTTGTGAGTAGTTGCGATGAGGCCTTTCCACCTTTTACAGCTAAGTAAAGTGACTCGATACATATGATTCTCATACTGGAAGGAAAATAAGCGGTAAAGCCACATCTTCATTGAAGCTAATTATAAGATTAAGTATGACAAGTTGGCAATTAACGATACAAAGCATTGACCCTCGATTCATTAGGTTTTGGAGATGGGAGATCCAAACTCTATCATTTAGACAAAAATCCCCCTAATGATACTAACAGAATAATGCCTTGTTCGAACTTGAGAAAGATTAGCTAAATAAATAGATTGAGTTTGTATTTAATTTCTTTATGATCTCTATTATTTTATGGCTCATAAATCCCATTAGAATTTATGAAGGATGGGTCTCAATTCCTAATGACGTGTTTTCATATAAATATTTTGTCCTTCATGTGGGGCGCTTGGGAGGGGGGGTCCTTTCTTTCTTTTCACCCCCTTTTTTTTGGTGGGGGTGCGGTAGGGGCTGGGTTGTTTTTTTTTTTTTTTTTGGGG